>KZ069433.1:0-11364 GCA_002091845.1 Anopheles cracens
AACTATTCTAGTCATGTAATCCATTTAGTATGTGATCGTACCATTACACATTTCCTGGATCCCTCAAGTAAAAATTCGTTCATACAAAAATAAATTTATATTGAAATTATTGTTGGAGCCCAAATTCAATGTACTGGATTACAGTATTCAAAAACAAAAAAAAAATAATTAAAAAATATATGCATTGAGGAAATAGAAGAAAATAGAAGTAGAAGAAAGACGAGAAGAGACGAGAAAATAGAAGTAGAAATGGCACTACTCTAAAGCTCGGCAATGAAGATGAATAAGAAAGATAAATTAGAAAAAATCAGACAGCATATGCCAAACAAATCTTAAAATTAAAAAAAAAGATGGAGTGGAATGGCGTTACCACCATCGGTCGACGATGGCGCTCTGTGCTGCATCATGCTCTCACCCTTCCCCGGTGCAGACCGAAGCAAAGGATGCACACTGTGAACGTCACTAGGAGAAAAAAAGATGTAAAAACGAACATTTACGAGCCCCGGTAAGGACTTACCACGGTTGCTGCGGTTGAACCCGTCCGAGAAGGAATCAGCCGAATGTCAAGCGAACCGCCGATGCGTTTGCCAAGTGAACGTAGATGGTTCACACTGGCCGGCCAGGATACGTACGGGCGAATGGCGAAACTTTAAATAAACGAAAGGTACGAGAAAAAGTTTAAACTATGCATCAGATTGCAACCATGACGGAGTGGTTGGAACACTTTCCCTCCGAAAATTTAATTTGCTTTTATTGTTTTCCACTTTGCGAGCTTCGCTCCATCGCCCTAGAGGTCTTGTCTTGGAGATGTACTTGACTTTACTAACACGTTTTTCTATGCAAGGAAAATATTTGGAACTTTCCCATTTCAATAAGTATGTTTCAATGAATGTATTTTCGTGTTATGTGCAATGGATTTGTTTTTTTTTTTTATCGGAGCGAGCAAACAAGAAATTCCTATAGTGCCACAATTCCATTATCAACACCACATATCAACGAACTCAAAATACAATTGCAGCTCCAACTTTATGTAACAACAGTTTCTTGTAACTAAGTTTAATAACCCGTTGTGATCTATTCTATTAACCCGTGATATATTGCAAATATGCTGCGCAAAATTATGTCAATTGATTGATAACACCAACAATCAAATCAAGTTGGTGAAGTCTATCACACTATTGCAACTTTGAGTTTCGATCGCTCAAAAACGGTCAAAACTATCAACGTGCTGTTTTTAACTTAAGTATTATATTTTTAAAGGGTTTTTAATCCGTAAATTTCCTTGTTACTTTTCGTTCCTGGAGACGATAAAAAAGGAAGCCACGGCCAAAAGCACTTCAAACTCAACAACCGCGGCGCAACACTCCCAAAACGAGCGAAAGAATGGTCCGTGAATGAAAGAGTGAGTGAGCGCACCGCCCGAAAGGACTTCGGCCGCTCGACTCTCCGGCACATTTTTCGACTCCTTTTTGGAAAGTGCTGTCCGCAAGTTACAAGCCCTCCGTGCCATGGGAAACAGGATGCCCGGAAAGGTGAAGACGAAGCTACAATAAAACGAAGCCACAACCAACAAAAACACACTCCCATAGCTCAAGGGAAACGGGGCCAGAAACGGCGCGAGCCCACGGAGAACATTTCATTTCGTGAATGATTAAAGACAAAAGATAATGAGTTATCTGGTCGGATGGAGTGGAATGGCGTTACCACCATCGGTCGACGATGGCGCTCTGTGCTGCATCATGCTCTCACCCTTCCCCGGTGCAGACCGAAGCAAAGGATGCACACTGTGAACGTCACTAGGAGAAAAAAATGTAAAAACGAACATTTACGAGCCCCGGTAAGGACTTGCCACGGTTGCTGCGGTTGAACCCGTCCGAGAAGGAATCAGCCGAATGTCAAGCGAACCGCCGATGCGTTTGCCAAGTGAACGTAGATGGTTCACACTGGCCGGCCAGGATACGTACGGGCGAATGGCGAAACTTTAAATAAACGAAAGGTACGAGAAAAAGTTTAAACTATGCATCAGATTGCAACCATGACGGAGTGGTTGGAACACTTTCCCTCCGAAAATTTAATTTGCTTTTATTGTTTTCCACTTTGCGAGCTTCGCTCCATCGCCCTAGAGGTCTTGTCTTGGAGATGTACTTGACTTTACTAACACGTTTTTCTATGCAAGGAAAATAGATAACTTTCCGCTCTACTGCCATAACACTACAACATGCCTCAAGACGCGATAAGAAACTTATGTTACACACATTCAAGCAAACGGAGCACTTGCACGGAACGTTTCGCGTAGGCGTGCTTACGTAGCCCTTTCGGTTTCAGGGGTCTAGTTTTGTTGCATTTTCGATTTTACTCAACTTTGATTTCGTTTGTTTCTCTACCGTCACCGTTCACCAGCAGGATCGGCGATCGGCATGTATTCATCCAATCTTTCAACGCACTCCAGCCGTCTCCCGCTTCGTGCGAATCCGGTTGCTCGACTAATGGAGGTCACGATACGCGGCGCGGATCCTTTAAAACATTTTATTGCTGCCATCACCTTCGTCCGTGTGGATTTTGTTGTGTTTTTATTTTCTCATTTCATGAAACTCTTTGAACACACCATCCCTCACAGGGCACATAAGGCAACCGAAAACCAAAACGCACACAGGATTACTCATGTGATGATTTCAGAAGGAGAAAATATGCATTAAACGGTTAAATATTAAAATTACATTTGAGACAGGAAACCGGCCGTCATTAACGAGCTAATGGTGGTGAGTGTTCCATTCGGCCACCGCCACAGCATGATATGAATTCGGTAATTAAACGAAAATGTCGTAAATCACTGTAGTGCATTTTGCCAATTTCACTCTAAAGCTCGGCAATGAAGATGAATAAGAAAGATAAAT
The DNA here is from genome assembly GCA_002091845.1 of Anopheles cracens. NCBI lineage: Eukaryota > Metazoa > Arthropoda > Insecta > Diptera > Culicidae > Anopheles > Anopheles cracens. Next base: position 2,895 of record KZ069433.1, read on the forward strand.
TAGAAAAAATCAGACAGCATATGCCAAACAAATCTTAAAATTAAAAAAAATGCTATACAAAAGATAAAAAAAACATAAATTATGAAATCCATTATACAATCGTTGTTTGAACTAGAGATGAGAATAACAACTCCTTTCAGGGAGTTAACTCACCCTTACTAACTTACCATTGGGATTCGGATCGTTCAGCAACTCTTAAGGGAAATAGAGTCACTTATAATAAAACACACTCACGAGTGAGTAGCAACTTGCCGTAGGGAACCGAATCCCAAAAGATTGAGTGGGAATCGTTAAACGAGTGATTCACTGAAACTGAAGATTCACTTTGTGCCTGTATCATCGGTACCAAAAGATTGCTAACTACAAATACACAAAAAAAAACAAAAAAAAGAATCTACGAAAAAAATCGTATCCTCGGTAAAGAAGGATTTACTACAATGTTAAAACGAATCTTTTCAACCCCTAAAAGCTCAACAATAATATACACATAAAAATAATGCAAAATTCGAATCTAAATATTGGAAATAAACTGTATTCATTCATTTTTTCGTTTCAAATGCACCATCGATTTACGGAAAATTTCTTTTTAAACATTTTTGAAATTGCTGTGAAACTAATGAATACGATAACTTTCCGCTCTACTGCCATAACACTACAACATGCCTCAAGACGCGATAAGAAACTTATGTTACACACATTCAAGCAAACGGAGCACTTGCACGGAACGTTTCGCGTAGGCGTGCTTACGTAGCCCTTTCGGTTTCAGGGGTCTAGTTTTTGTTTGTTGCATTTTCGATTTTACTCAACTTTGATTTCGTTTGTTTCTCTACCGTCACCGTTCACCAGCAGGATCGGCGATCGGCATGTATTCATCCAATCTTTCAACGCACTCCAGCCGCCTCCCGCTTCGTGCGAATCCGGTTGCTCGACTAATGGAGGTCACGATACGCGGCGCGGATCCTTTAAAACATTTTATTGCTGCCATCACCTTCGTCCGTGTGGATTTTGTTGTGTTTTTATTTTCTCATTTCATGAAACTCTTTGAACACACCATCCCTCACAGGGCACATAAGGCAACCGAAAACCAAAACGCACACAGGATTACTCATGTGATGATTTCAGAAGGAGAAAATATGCATTAAACGGTTAAATATTAAAATTACATTTGCGACAGGAAACCGGCCGTCATTAACGAGCCAATGGTGGTGAGTGTTCCATTCGGCCACCGCCACAGCATGATATGAATTCGGTAATTAAACGAAAATGTCGTAAATCACTGTAGTGCATTTTGCCAATTTCAGCCAAATATTCCAACGTCACGAAAGTGATGAAACAGTCGTAAAGAAATTAATAATTGAAGTTACATTAAGCAAGTAAAGCAACTCACTTAAACGGACAAACACAACCCCAAAGAACTTCATAAACGAATAAAAGTAATGATGAGCAACAGGCCAGCCTTCACGACGGTGCGTTTATTGGGCGCGTAAGCTATAAAGGCACATTTGCACGTTTTATATCACCGTCTGCTTCGGGAAAAGCTGTGCTAATTGACTCACTTTCCTCGTGAACCTGACGAAACGCAGCGATAAACAGGTTCTCCGCGTGCTCCTCGACACCGCGTCCTGGTTACGTCGGTTGGCGTTTACGCAACCATTTTCTCCCCGACCATTTCAACGGCATAAACGATACGTGATTCATGGTTCTGCCTGGCGTCGTAAACTTCGCTACGGACGCTTTGAAATAGCGACCGCCTTGACACATCGAAATGGAACCCCAATTGCCCTGTGCTGCCTTGCCGCGGGTCAGATATTTTGCTCTCATTGTCATGGCTGTATGCAGCATCATGCATATCGATCTGGTTTTTTTTTATAATCCTGCTTCATTTGTACTGACAACATGATCTCCTCGGTTCCGGCAAGATATGGAACTCAACTTTGATTTCGTTTGTTTCTCTACCGTCACCGTTCACCAGCAGGATCGGCGATCGGCATGTATTCATCCAATCTTTCAACGCACTCCAGCCGTCTCCCGCTTCGTGCGAATCCGGTTGCTCGACTAATGGAGGTCACGATACGCGGCGCGGATCCTTTAAAACATTTTATTGCTGCCATCACCTTCGTCCGTGTGGATTTTGTTGTGTTTTTATTTTCTCATTTCATGAAACTCTTTGAACACACCATCCCTCACAGGGCACATAAGGCAACCGAAAACCAAAACGCACACAGGATTACTCATGTGATGATTTCAGAAGGAGAAAATATGCATTAAACGGTTAAATATTAAAATTACATTTGCGACAGGAAACCGGCCGTCATTAACGAGCCAATGGTGGTGAGTGTTCCATTCGGCCACCGCCACAGCATGATATGAATTCGGTAATTAAACGAAAATGTCGTAAATCACTGTAGTGCATTTTGCCAATTTCAGCCAAATATTCCAACGTCACGAAAGTGATGAAACAGTCGTAAAGAAATTAATAATTGAAGTTACATTAAGCAAGTAAAGCAACTCACTTAAACGGACAAACACAACCCCAAAGAACTTCATAAACGAATAAAAGTAATGATGAGCAACAGGCCAGCCTTCACGACGGTGCGTTTATTGGGCGCGTAAGCTATAAAGGCACATTTGCACGTTTTATATCACCGTCTGCTTCGGGAAAAGCTGTGCTAATTGACTCACTTTCCTCGTGAACCTGACGAAACGCAGCGATAAACAGGTTCTCCGCGTGCTCCTCGACACCGCGTCCTGGTTACGTCGGTTGGCGTTTACGCAACCATTTTCTCCCCGACCATTTCAACGGCATAAACGATACGTGATTCATGGTTCTGCCTGGCGTCGTAAACTTCGCTACGGACGCTTTGAAATAGCGACCGCCTTGACACATCGAAATGGAACCCCAATTGCCCTGTGCTGCCTTGCCGCGGGTCAGATATTTTGCTCTCATTGTCATGGCTGTATGCAGCATCATGCATATCGATCTGGTTTTTTTTTATAATCCTGCTTCATTTGTACTGACAACATGATCTCCTCGGTTCCGGCAAGATATGGAATGCGTTGAGCGGTGTTCGCCGGGGTTTTGAGCAGATAAATAATCATTAGCCCAGATTTGCAACATAGGCTCTCAACTGGTCAAACTGTTGCTCGTATTGAGCACAAAAAATCAAAACTATGCAATGCCTGCACAAATTTTAGTACACTGCTTTGTTATACTAATAAATTATAGTTATAATTGTGATTCTAAATGTCACAATGTTTGTACAGTTCATCATAATATACAACGTCGAGTAACCTGGTTGGGAATGGGAACAACGAAATTCGTAATTACGTAAAACGTAATTCGCTACACCCAAGTAGAAGAAGAAATATTAGATCCTATTTTAAAATATATGTATGTGCTATGATGAAGACGCCGAAAAATAAAATATTATTGAACAAAAATGCCAAATATAACCGAGTAAGCCCGGGATAAGGCCAAACTACAGGTAGGAAATGCCCTGAGAACAAAAATGTCCGTCAGTGCTCTTAGGCACTGACAATACGGCCACAAAGGCCGTCATACTAATAAATAAGTAAAAATATCGCATATAAGATAATAAAAAAATGCAAATTATATATAGCAAATATAGTAAATACAGCAAGTAAAACAAGCAAGTATTGAATAAATTACCACAAATAATCATAAAAAAACATATTTGCAACCTATAGCAATGCTTAAATGGTATTACTAAATTATTTTCAGAATGCAATACTACTTTTTTTTACATTTTTCAAGATTTTTCATACAACCCGGTTCCGGGAAAAAAGTTCATTTTTTATCTTTAATAATCGTTTTGAATTCTGAAGATTTTTCTTTACTTTCAACTCTACCACTTTATCTATCATATTTCATGTCGGCTGTTAGCTCATATTTTATATTTTATATATTTTTTATTTTTTCTTAAGCCAAAAGTCGGGTATCTAAGGAAAAAAAGTAGAGTGAATTTTGTAAGAATCAAGCTACCTACTAAATTCTATCTTTCAATTTTTTAGACAATCTAAAAAAACGTATGCAATGAAATATTTCAATTTTCCACTATTTCAGAGCTTCAATTGACATTTGTATCATTGCCAAAACAACAAAATATATTAAACATTAATAATAGTACTATTAAAAGGGAACAATTAAAAAAAATAATTAAAATTAATACAATAAAATAAAATAAATTAAAAAATAAGATGTATTTATATATCTAATTTGTTTATTTAAATAATAACTTGGAAATAAAAAACAACAAAACTACTGAAAAAAGTATAAGACTAGCGCATGAAATGCAACACTCGATACGGAGCATACGCCACAAACCCTCCCATGGAATGGATCGCACTGATTGTGCCCCGATCGTACTCGTTGCAACAGGGCCGCTTATCGCAAGGCGGCCGTTTTCACGATTTCCATTAAATCCCGGTTTCATTCATCCCCTTCATTCATTTCCAGCAACTTGCTGTTGCTGTTTTACGTCCAACGACGCAGGCTAAACACAACATTCGGAATGGAAACCATCGTCCGCCGTGGAGCGCCGCCATCGTTTACGGTCCGGGGCGAAAAATCAATGTTGCCCCGCGTCGAACATCCTACGCCCGGGTTTGCAACGGCAACACAAATGAAAAGCGCACGAGCGCACGATGAATTAGTGCCAGCGCGCACGAGCAGTCTGACCGGCTCTTGCTTATTCGGCGGAAATATGGACGAGGAAATAAATCTCCTTTCTGGGAGGCAGGTTTCATTTATCCGGCGAATGCAGGACTGATGGCTTGTGAAAGGTATGTGTGTGTACGTGTGCCGATATGTTTTATATGACGGGCACGCGCAAACGGCATTGCAACGCCATCGAAAAGCTCACCGTTGATTGGTGTACTTTTTTTTCTCTTGCTTCTCGTTCACGAAGAAAAGATAACACTGCAAAAGGCAACCGACTAGACGATCTGGCCAAACTAGGCGTCCAACCCACACACGGAGCGCAGTGCTTTCTTTTAATGCTGATTAGAGTCATTAGAGGGCAACGTGATGATAAGATTGAGGTAGTGGTACATGAAGTCTATCGTAGACAGGATTTATTATCGTTGTTATCGAACTTCAAAATTCGCATTTGAAACCCAGCAGAAGGAGCTGTATGGTTACTCTTAGGTGGACGACATGATGAACTTACATGTTTCTCCATGTTTTATGAAAGCATTTGCTAGTTTATTTGATTTCACATGTACTTTTGCAAGTACCAACATGTGCTTATACGAATCATACTTTCGAATTTATGCTTCATTATAAGTTTGGAGAGGTGTGGAGTTTATGATTTCATTTTTACTTCATATACATTTAGAGCAAGTATAACCTTGTAGACGAAGACGAAGATAAGGGTATGATGATTATTTAGAGGTAGCTATTTTAGTTCTACACTGATCACAATAATAAGGCGACAGATAATCAAGAAATCAATAACAAATCATGCATTCTTAAAATATATAAACATGTAACCGGAAGTTAAAAATAAATAATCCATTGTGTAGCCATGGAAATCGTGCTCCAAAAACTGGTTAAAATTGCCAAAACTAATGCCAAAATAAACTTCTAGGTGTCGATTAACAACAAATGTGACCGTTAGTAGATACCAACTATATTTCAGATCCATTTGGATTTTATATGAAATCCATAAAAAAAACTTATCAAATATACATATCTTTTTTTAATAGAATTTCTAAATCCATCTTAATTTTATGGTTTCAAGTACAAAGAACCATGAAAACTCGTAATAGAGTTATTACGATTTGCCAAGCGTTGAACTAAACTCTTTTTATGAAACTGATATTACTTCATTTTATTCGAAAATGAGTCTCAGATGAAATGGAGAAAAATATTAAGAAGTTATATTCGGTATGATCGAATTTAGTTCTAGGATATAACACTCTCATTTGATCTAAAAAAAACATACAAATAACAGTGTTGCTAAACAACATTAAAATATTCATTGAGATTCATAAAACATTTCAATTGTTTTGAAATAAATGCTAATTACGTCATCTTTCAAAACCATCCCATGATATGTCTGGAAGCGGCGTAAGCCAGTTCAGATAAAGATCCCAGGTGAGAAGACGTGATTTGAATATTTCCATCATTTTAATAGTACGCATTCCAATGAGCACAGATGGCATTCGAAAATTAATATCACTACCCCTAGATTCCTATTTGTTCCTAACGGAAATATGTCTCTCCTACCCAAGGCCATCTGCAGAAAAGTAGCTCCTAACGTCTAACTGTAAAACGAAAAGAATTGCAAATAAAAAAAACAATCCCATAAAAAAGCAGTTCGTCATCTCGGAAACATCTCATCCGCAGCCCTTTGATAAAGCGGCCGTTGATAATCTGATCGGTGGCCACTGTCCACCGTAGATGAGGCAGCAGGCAGACAGCTGCAACACGCACGACGGTAGCCGTTGACCGTTAGAAAGATTCGGGTGGGCCCGTACAGAGCGACTTTCCCACGATTAGAGCGCGCCACGGACATTAGCATGAAAAATTAAAATTCTGTGACTCAACAAAGCGAAGAAAAAAACACAATCCGTAGCATCCCGCGGAAAGACACAACCGTCCGAATCGCCCAAGGATAACCCGTTTGACCGGTACATTCCCATGGTGTCGGCCAAGGATGGCCGGCGATGTCCGGCGCTGCCCATTCGCACCCGGTCATCGGTTTGCTGTGCGTCCTTTAAACTGACCAGCTGGCGGACCGTTTCTTCCCTTGCTCATCTTACGGAGGGCAGCCGCACATCCCATTCAGCCATGCCCGGAGGGTCATCTTACGCGAATGTCCTGCGTTTGTGTGTAAGCGCAGAAGCAACCAAAAAAAAACGTATGCAATCAAACCCCCGGTGAAGATTACACACGGGACGGCGAGTGACCAGTGTCCAGCAGGAGAGTTAACCCTTCGAGACAGGATTCTGTCATCCGTCCGGCAGCGCGCTTCCTTTTCTTCCCGTGTGTCTTCCGGCGTGTCTCCTATCGCCCAGTACGCAAGGGACAACCTCATGCGGTGGAAGATGGAGAAAAAAAAATCTTCCCCTTCAAAAAGCCCATTTAGCTGGGCGTTGTCCACTGCGCAACGAAGTGGACAATTAACGGATGGGTTTGGTTCGGCTGAAGCGGAACGTGTCGGTTTCCATCGGAAGGAGAGCCATTTTTTCACCACCCATGGTCATCCTTGGACATTCGGTCGGTGATTGATATCCGCGGCTGCTGTTCCGCATCGGACATGCAAGCGTAACATTCTAAGAAGGGTTAAGACCATTCAGGAACTATGCAGACGCAAAAGAAAAACCTATGCAAAGTGAGGAACAGATCGGGCAGAACATTTCCTCGTTCCTTACCCGCAGACGATGGGCTGATTTATTAATTCCTTGCCAGTCCGAACTGCCGCTCTCGTGTGTATGGCGCTAGCACCTTTGAAACCCGTTTGTTTTCCCCCTTTCTTAATCACGCACGGTTCGTAAGGCGCAAGCAAATCACTTCCTCCATCACTATCCCTTTTGTGAGTAGAAAAGCACACAACCCTTTCCGAAAAAAAAAATCCCTTTTGTTGCCTTGTAATCCGACTTTGAGTCGGTCGAGGAAAGCAGCAAAATGTGAGCAGAATTTAATGAAGAGTAAAGAATAAAAATGTACCATAAAAGCAAAAATAGCGTCCCGCTCGCTGGCTCTGGACAAATGGACAAGATTCCGTTGCGCGTGCGTACCCGAGCCAGCGAATAACATTGAGCACCCTCCCCGGTTCAAGGTGTCGTAATTGAGCAGGGCAAAAAAAAAGTTACAGAAATTTCTTCGGAAATAATGGTGGAATCTGTTATCCCCGCGGACGGTCGGGCGGCGAAAAAGGGTTGCGCTGTTGATCAAGGATTGGTATTTCCTTCGGATGTAATTAAAACCGTTCATACAAAAGCCTGATGAATGATAAAACTTGCCGCAGAATAAAACTATAGAAAAAGAAGCAATTAAGGAATGGTCAACAATTGGAAAACAGCTTTGCAGCGAAAATTTTGTATCGAAACCGTTGTCTTCTTGAGCGAAGAAAAATGAGGAGAACGAAGCAAAAACTAATTCAAACTCTGAAAGGGAACATATAAATTGAATTATATATTTAAACATAAATATGGACATAATGATATGTTTTTTTTTTCAAAGTTGTAGTACACTTGGTTAAATTTATCTTCATACTTTCATTACAGTTTACAATTGTTTGTTGTGTTGAATATCAATTCGAGCTAAACAAAACTTTAAATTGTATGGAATAGTATTGGCTATAGTATGGAAAGTGTACACATAGCCTACAGTTGAGGTACACACTAAGATATTTTATCAAAAAACAACAATAATTGAGAAAAATAGAAGAGAAAAATGAGAGAAGAGAGCTACAATAACTTAAATAAAACAAAAAAATAATCT
>KZ069433.1:12271-22879 GCA_002091845.1 Anopheles cracens
ACCGCCGTGATCGAGCGACATCATCCGAACCATTGGAGTTGGTCGGCGTACGAATGTCCAATTTATCACTGTCCGGCTGCGTTGGTAGAATGGCAGAAGGCAGATTCAGCATGCACGGGGACATAAAAGGTTCCTATATTGTTGTTGTTGTTAGTGTGTACATGTACCAACCAACTCTGCTCATCGGAACACCCTTGACACTATAACAATCGATCGTTTTATTTAGTGTAAATGAATTTTAACAAGTAACATATCAGCTTGTTATGTCCTTCAAAATGATTCTATCCGTTATATTTATTTAAGTTCCAAAAGAATAAGATAAAAAACGAAAAATAAGTAAAAAATAATAATAGTAACCTCAAGTTTTGGGCTTGTCCCCCATCCTCTTCGCATGCCCTAGTCATTGTATCCTTTCGGCCTTCTTGTTCGTTTGGATATTCTCTAAAAACATAAAGTCGGGAGTCAAAATTTGGATCACTTTTTCAAGTCAGGCCTGCTGATATGTTAATTGTATCCAGAGTTACGATTGTTTCTAAAACTTCAATTGATGCTGATTTATTAGGATTAGGATTAGCATTAAAAAATAACATACCAACGAGCTACGAACTTAAGAATAGTTATGCAACAATTGAGCAGAAGTATGAGAGCAGACAACAGAAGCAAAACAACAGACGGGCCGTCATGTCAACCACGCAAAAAGCTCTTCCAGATCTCAAGGAATACCGGGAAATACCCTATACGAGAGCTTGGGGAAATGTTAATAACCAACAACTTTCATCCCAATAACGATCTTGGATGTATATGCCAGTAAACATATTATGGTCACATAACTATGGTTACATCGCCGTAGCTCTTCTAAAATTTGCATACTACCCGTTGGATGAAACTTTGGAACGCAAGTATGCCCGAGTTTGCAAAATGTCCTCCAGGCAACCATATCTTCATCAACACCTGTATTTGTAGAGCTGCGCGCCCCTGTTCTAAGAGGAGATGCAGCAACGCGCTTCAAAATTATTAATCCATTTTTAAAGTTACATCATGCACATCGCTAGTAATTACGAAGATGTGTTTGATGTTAATGTCCTCCTATGCTATATGCTGTAAATACTATGCAAAATTATTTAAACGATCAAAATATAGACTTATAAAGCTCTACCTACGCCTATCACAGATAATGAATGCAAATTATGAACTAAACAATCATCAGTAATTGTTGGCGTAAATCTAACAGTAAGGTGAGATGCCTGAAAAATAAATCCATAAGAGTCAAGTGTGCAGTACGTCTTTAATGCTTTATTGGAATGCAAACCGAGCATTCTTGATTCTTTTCTTTATCCCTTTCTCTTACCTTTCTTCATACCCTTATCATTTTTTTACTAATATCCGAAATCTTTGGTTTTATAGCTTTTAAATTCATTTTGTACACTTTTTATATACTATAAATTGGTTAACCATGTTAGTTATAAGTTAGGTTAAGTTTAGTTAAATTGTTAGTTAGGCTTGCAGGCGAACTCGAACAATAAATAAACAAACAAACAAACAAACAAGTCCGATGAAAGTTTCATACATTCTAAATCTGCAGGATTCTAACCTATTTAAGCTAGATGTGAAGCATTCTCAAACCAACAAGCCTATGAAGAACACCTGTGACTTCTGGCTTCCCTGAACATGATTATATCAGCACCAAGAAAATCAACCCTGCATACGAATGGGACGGTCAAATTGAGATTTCAACCCACAACTTGAGGTGTTCTGTGTTGCGCATCAGGACCATATGCCGGACCATATGTTGTGCTGCATCAAGGAAAGTAATTTTGCGATAAAACAGAAAATAACCTCGATTTTTGTTGAAAAATGTTACTACTTGGAGCATTACAGAGATGGAGCGTTTACCAGGGTAAAATTTCAGATTGATATCAAATCAAATCGATGGCCTCCCGATGTTGGTTTTGTCCCGAGTCATAGCACCAGAATCATTTAATTCACCGAAGAAGAAGATATCCAATTCAGCTTCAGTGCAAAAATATATTAGGATGGATAAAATTAATTCTGCTTCTCGAATTCTTTTCAAATTTGTGGTCTAGTCTTTTAAATTAGACTCTAAATTAAGGTTACAGGTAATTGCAGGCAAATTCTTATTTGTTCTCATTTTTCTGTAGCTTTGCTTTCAATATCGGAAGCGCACTATATCTTTAAAGACACATACATTTAACATAATTTAACAACTAGTTTTGACATACTTCAAACAAACATTCTAATTGCTTTTCAATTGCATGAGAATGCTCAAATACACCTATCGTTCTGTGTTTGCTTTTAAACTTTGGAATTCCAACGACGAAAAGAACATAATTTCCACAGCATGATTGAAGAGCAGCCGATGAAAGGTCTGCAATTACAAGATAATTACTTTGCTACTCCTCCTCTGCTACAGCGGCGTGCGTATTCTTGTTTCAATCATCATACCTCATGAGATGGTTACCGGCGGCAACTTGCCCACAAGCGAACTCATAGTCCTCGGGTAACTTATTACTCGCACGCTGCAAGTAATGCTGCAACGAATGCTACAACAAATGCAAAACGATGAACATGTTCTAGCATGAAGCATTGCATAACGACCCTTGCACAGGAGACCGCGGTGCACGGATGGATAATTGAATATTCGTATCTAGTGAAAATACGCTCACAAAGACTGCGAAATGTCCATCATATCTAGAATTATTTAACAGAATGTTTTTCTTTTCTTTTATTATGAGCACTTCTTCGGATCCGAAACCTCGCATATCACCACGAATCTTCGCTTCGACGCACGATAAGACTTTGAGCGCATCCAGCATCACCGCGCTCGACTCGTGCTCGGCTCGTTGCAGCTTTTAGCACTCCTGCTGCTCACCCACTCACCCAGCTGGTGATGGTTCGTTCTGTGTGTTGTTCATTTATCAAACGACTATAAATCGTTCCCGCTGTGCGCCACGCTTTTGCGCCGTAATCAATCTTTAATGGGCATCGTTTTGCTTGTCGAGAGCGTGGTGTTTGCCTTGCACCGCACCGCAAGGATTGCTTTAAATCGATCAAAAAAGAAAGCAGTACATTTGAGATGACCAGAAGTACTTATCCTTCGACATTTTTTGAGCGAAACAAATTTGTGTAACATTATAAATAAAAAAAACAGTGCTCCTAGGAACAAAATAGTACAGTAGATGAAAAATGGGAGCATATCATAAGATAGACTCGTATCTTTGTATGTATCTTTCACGACAGGATCTCAAACGAATACAGACCGACCGTTACTGTCCAGCCTCTGGATTGTACGTTTTCTCATGTGTGAGTAAGATAGATACTGCAGATGATTGATTGATATCAAGTTCGAATATTTCTTATTAAATTCACACGATGGATTGATATAAATTGTTACCAAATATTTACAGGGTTTTTCAGTTGATAATGTAAAAACATCGAACATTACTGCAAACGCTTCAAATGAAATAGTAGACAAAGGTAGATGACATTGCAAGCGTGTCAGATGACAAGGGAATCAATCACCGTTCATTGTAAAGCTACCATATGAAATGACTTTCGCAGCAGAAGATATGGTAAACTGGCTTGCAGCGCCCGATTGGAGAGTTTAACTTATCATTTGATACATAAAATACAAACCAGTAAGTAGTGCGTGGAATGAACTGTAGTTACACGTTCTATTTGCGTATTCTCTACGTGTCTCTATGTGTGGGTGAAGAAATTTATGATTAGGTTTTTTTTCATGCGTTAAAAATCCTTTCCGTTTTCTTACTTACTTTGTTTGTTTTCCTTTTTCTTACTTTATAACAACGGTCTAACCGTATTGCTACATGAATTATGTATGTCCATTAACTTTAGATTCAAAGAATTTGAAATAAAAAGATTGAATCACAGGCCATGAAACATAACGTTGTTATTTATTGATTATTACCCTACACATATTAGAATTATCCGGACGCTCTTAGTTTGTTAGAGGCATACTTGAAAACAGAACGCCAATCGACGGAGGTGATCTCCAGTGGAAAAGTTCTGTTCTTCGAAACCAACGTAACATCGGACGACAATTTAATCGCGAAATCCAACTGGTTTTACCAATGCTTCTTCGTTCGAACTCATAGCTGCAAGTAGAACGTGTAACTACACACGTAGAGAACACGCAAATATAACGTTTAACTACACTTCATTCCGTGCACTACTTACTGGTGTACTTACACAAACCCTCTCCGCGCTTATACCTGTGAGTTAAGCTCTCGAACCGGGGGCTGCAAGCCAGTTTACCATATCTTCTGCTGCGAAAGTCATTTCATATGGTAGCTTTACAATGAACGGTGATCGATTCCCTTGTCATCTTGCAATGTCATCTACCTTTGACTACTATTTCATTTGAAGCGTTTACAGTAATGTTCGATGTTTTTACATTATCAACTGAAAACCCCTGTATATCTTTTTGAAAGGCGTAATTCAAACTACAGATAATTTGAGACCATTCTCATTTTGCTTGAAAGATAAAAAAATATATATAATTAAAAATAAGGTGACGATCAGATTACAATGATATTTAAAAAATATCTAGTAAACCGTGAACAGGCAGAAATGATCACACACATCGTTACTCTAAGAAAAAAAGAAGATTCACAATTATTAAAATGGGGTAACAGTTAAACAAATTTAGTTGCGTTTACTTAATACGTTAATACGCTAAATACAAATTCAAAATTCAAACTTCCGATACGTTACAATAATAACAAAAAATAATAATAACAAAATGAAGAACATACAAAGAAAAACCAAGTAAGTAACAAATACCATAAAAGCTAAATGGTAAAAAATACCATTTTGAAATCTTTCAAAAAACTTTGAAATCCTTAAAAAGTATCGAAATCTTTCATAAGCTTCGCCATATTGTTCAGCTTATGAAAGCTTATGAAGCTTCATCCGTTACTGTTTAAGCTTGAATGGAAAGGCCAAAAACACCATTCGAGCAGTTTGAGTCAGTTTAAACATTCAATAGCGTTAACTGGTCGTTTAGCATAGAATGTCAAATAAAAAAAGAGAATCTTATTGGAAGTAGGAGAAGCTAATCGAGTCTACTACATCGAAAATTACTATAAAAATTAAGTGCATGAACGTTTCCAGAATGATTAAAGCTAGGAAATGTGATTCAATCAAGTTTTTCGGATGAAAATAATCGTCTGAATATAGCCCAACCGCGTGGTCGGGCAAAACCATCAACAATCCATCACCGACGTTTTAACACTACAATTATGGAGGTTTATTTCCACGATTCGATACATAGTCTTGCTCCCATTGAGATCGTACCATGTATTAGGAGGTAAGCTTTGATCGGTGGCTTATGTTTGATCGTGAATATTACAGAGAAAACAGTTTTTGACAACGGAAATTAGAAAATCATTTTACAATAATACTAGCGTTTGAAGCATAAATACTAATCACAGGAATATAATTTTAACAGACTTCAATGCTTATTTGTTCCGAAGGCAAAAAAAATATTGTAGCGATGTACATACACAAAGTGCACGTACGTAAATATAACGCCAATTAAACTACATATGAAAAAAATGAAAATATCTGGCGAAAATCCTTTCAATAGTGTAATGATTGGTAAACTATACTTTACAATACTTCAGGAATACAATGGATCAACATAAATGTACCTCCTAACATCATGGTTACATTACAACACCGGTTTATTTTCACGATTTTCACTACGTTCCACAGTACACGAACATTTAGAATATATAATCGCTGCCGATCACCTACTGCCTACATGTGACTCCCTACCCGATTGATACTCCCTACCCGATTGTACTCCCTACTCCCTCACATGTAACTTGAAACTGCCTTCAAGTTCTGGTACAAACGCACCGCCGTGCTCTGATCCTCCTTCGTGGTTTAATGAGTATTTTCTGCCAACTTTATTTTGCCAGATTTTGCTTTGTTTTCAACCATTTTGTACTGGAATTTAACTGGAATTTTACGCTTTGTTTCCTGCATACTTAAGTTTTAATGGATTCCAATTGGGAACAAAATGGCGTTCTTTTTTTTAGGATATCTAAACATTGGTCTTTTTCGATTACAAGTCATAACGACTGTTCAATTTACTTCAACAAGCGGTTATTTTGTGTCAACATGTTTGTATAGGAAAACGTTACATTCTTATGGAAAATATCCTATTTTATCGACGGTTTCAGTAGCGGGAACGATTTATAGTCGTTTGATAAATGAACAACACACAGAACGAACCATCACCAGCTGGGTGAGTGGGTGAGCAGCAGGAGTGCTAAAAGCTGCAACGAGCCGAGCACGAGTCGAGCGCGGTGATGCTGGATGCGCTCAAAGTCTTATCGTGCGTCGAAGCGAAGATTCGTGGTGATATGCGAGGTTTCGGATCGCAAATTGATTTTTATGGTGCGTTTCGAATTTTAACAACGCAGAGCTAATTTTATTACTCGTATCCGCAGCGCTCCGTGCGCATCAACAAAGTTGTGGCGGATGCGATTAAGGTGTATTATCTTCTTGCATGCGCGGCGTGGTCGTGCCTTATCACGATTGGATTACTAAGAAGGACATAATAAAAGAAAAGAAAAACATTCTGTTAAATAATTCTAGATATGATGGACATTTCGCAGTCTTTGTGAGCGTATTTTCACTAGATACGAATATTCAATTATCCATCCGTGCACCGCGGTCTCCTGTGCAAGGGTCGTTATGCAATGCTTCATGCTAGAACATGTTCATCGTTTTGCATTTGTTGTAGCATTCGTTGCAGCATTACTTGCAGCGTGCGAGTAATAAGTTACCCGAGGACTATGAGTTCGCTTGTAGGCAAGTTGCCGCCGGTAACCATCTCATGAGGTATGATGATTTAAACAAGAATACGCACGCCGCTGTAGCAGAGGAGGAGTAGCAAAGTAATTATCTTGTAATTGCAGACCTTTCATTGGCTGCTCTTCAATCATGCTGTGGAAATTATGTTCTTTTCGTCGTTGGAATTCCAAAGTTTAAAAGCAAACACAGAACGATAGGAGTATTTTAGCATGCTCATGCAATGAATATAATTTTAACAGACTTCAATGCTTATTTGTTCCGAAGGCAAAAAAAATATTGTAGCGATGTACATACACAAAGTGCACGTACGTAAATATAACGCCAATTAAACTACATATGAAAAAAATGAAAATATCTGGGGAATATCCTTTCAATAGTGTAATGATTGGTAAAATATACTTTACAATACTTCAGGAATACAATGGATCAACATAAATGTACCTCCTAACATCATGGTTACATTACAACACCGGTTTGTTTTCACGATTTTCACTACGTTCCACAGTACACGAACATTTAGAATATATAATCGCTGCCGATCACCTACTGCCTACATGTGACTCCCTACCCGATTGATACTCCCTACCCGATTGTACTCCCTACTCCCTCACATGTAACTTGAAACTGCCTTCAAGTTCTGGAGTATTTTAGCATGCTCATGCAATTGAAAAGCAATTAGAATGTTTGTTTGAAGTATGTCAAAACTAGTTGTTAAATTATGTTAAATGTATGTGTCTTTAAAGATACGGTGCGCTTCCGATATTGAAAGCAAAGCTACAGAAAAATGAGAACAAATAAGAATTTGCCTGCAATTAATTACCTGTAACCTTAATTTAGAGTCTAATTTAAAAGACTAGACCACAAGTTTGAAAAGAATTCGAGAAGCAGAATTAATTTTATCCATCCTAATATATTTTTGCACTGAAGCTGAATTGGATATCTTCTTCGCTGGTACAAACGCACCGCCGTGCTCTGATCCTCCTTCGTGGTTTAATGAGTATTTTCTGCCAACTTTATTTTGCCAGATTTTGCTTTGTTTTCAACCATTTTGTACTGGAATTTAACTGGAATTTTACGCTTTGTTTCCTGCATACTTAAGTTTTAATGGATTCCAATTGGGAACAAAATGGCGTTCTTTTTTTTTGGATATCTAAACATTGGTCTTTTTCGATTACAAGTCATAACGACTGTTCAATTTACTTCAACAAGCGGTTATTTTGTGTCAACATGTTTGTATAGGAAAACGTTACATTCTTATGGAAAATATCCTATTTTATCGACGGTTTCAGTAGCATAACACAAAACACCTCAGGTTGTGGGTTCAAATCATAACTTGACCGTTCTATTCGTATGCAGGATTGGTTAACTTGATGCTGATATAATCATGTTCAAGGAAGCCAGAAGTCACAGGTGTTCTTCATAGGCTTGTTGGTTTGAGAATGCTTCACATCTAGCTTGAATAGGTTAGAATCCTGCAGATTTAGAATGTATGAAACTTTCATCGGACTTGTTTGTATTCCAATAAAGCATTAACTACGTACTGCACACATGGATATGGATTTATTTTTCTTTCCCTCATCTTACTGTCTGATTCACACCAACAATTACTGATGATTGTTTAGTTCAAAATTTGCAATCATTATCTGTGATAGGCGTAGGTAGAGCTTTATAAGTTTATATTTTGACATAGTATATACACCACATAACATAGGAGAATATTAACATGAAACACATCTTCGTAATTACTAGCGATGTGCATGATGTAATTAAAAAAGGATTAATAATTTTGAAGCGCGTTGCTGCATCTCCTCTTAGAACAGGGGCGCGCAGTTCTACAAATACAGGTGTTGATGAAGATATGGTTGCCTGTAGGACATTTTGCAAACCTTACTACGCTGGATGTACTCTCGGGCATACTTGCGTTCCAAAGTTTCATCCAACGGGTAGTGTGCACATTTTAGAAGAGCTACGGCGATGTAACCATAGTTATGTGACCATAATATGTTTACTGGCATATACATATGTTTTTAGAGAATATCCAAACGAACAAGAAGGCCGAAAGGATACAATGACTAGGGCATGCGAAGAGGATGGGGGACAAGCCCAAAACTTGAGGTTACTATTATTATTTTTTACTTATTTTTCGTTTTTTATCTTATTCTTTTGGAACTTAAATAAATATAACGGATAGAATCATTTTGAAGGACATAACAAGCTGATATGTTACTTGTTAAAATTCATTTACACTAAATAAAACGATCGATTGTTATAGTGTCAAGGGTGTTCCGATGAGCAGAGTTGGTTGGTACATGTACACACTAACAACAACAACAATATAGGAACCTTTTATGTCCCCGTGCATGCTGAATCTGCCTTCTGCCATTCTACCAACGCAGCCGGACAGTGATAAATTGGACACTCGTACGCCGACCAACTCCGATGGTTCGGATGATGTCGCTCGATCACGGCGGTCGGATCAGATCAGGCGTATGCTGCTCGTGCGAAGGGAGCCCGCAGTTCTCACGCGGACAACGCGAACCACCGCAAGCGGTACGTATGGTGGCGATTACGCGCTAGTGCATGCCGCGGTTGTCGCTGCCTGATATATGATCGATGCGCTGCCAGCACGCTTGCTGCAGAACCGTGCGGCAGAACAAGCTCCTTCGCTATTCGGCGCGATCATCATGCCGGACGAGGTGATGAGCGTTGCTTTTTCTTTCAAATCATCGATAATTGTTGTTTACAGCCGTCACAATTCATCCGGAGGCTGAAATGACACAACCGACCGAACAGCCGAATGTGCCCGTGCGCTGCCCTGGCCATGCTCGTATGCATGTGCATCATCATGCGCAGAAAAAGGTGACGGCTGGGGTTAACTGCAAATTGAATTGCGAAGCTGCGCCGTGAAGGGGAAAGGTGTAGGTGTGGGAGGCGATGCGGAGAGTGTGGAGGCGTTAGGGAGATGTTTTTATTTTTATTTTCGTCAATCGAAGTGTCAGTGTCCCTAGAATTTGTTGCCCTCGCGCAGAGGTCGTGACTGACTGGAAGAGATTTAAAGGTGACAAAGAATTTATTTAACGTGCACCTAAATTCCTGCATGAATGTTTTGTGCGATATATGAGCTTGTTGGGACGTCACTGGAGCAACGTGTGGCAGTACTTATGTTTGAAATAAGCATCACATTTTATGTGATGACGATTGCATGCACATCGATCTCCAACGCGCACTCTCTATCTCTCCCTCCTTTACAGACGAACTACTTGGTATAACTATTTTGTTTTAACTAATAATTAAATCGTTGTTCAGAAGCAATGGAAATACCTTGCTTCCTTGCTGTTGATAAAAATTGGATGATAAATTTATACCTGTTTAGATGCTATGACGATAGAGTTATAGTATTATCAATGTTGAAATTATGAATGTTTAATTTCAAACAGCAGTTGCATGGTGTGTTGGATCCTTTTTTGTTTAATTTTTAAATTTGTTCAATTTTTAATACTAATATGATCTTTTTTACGTAGTAAGCAATACGGCCAGGCCGTTCTTTCCGATTAAAGAAATAAAATAAAAATGATCCTTTTTACATCCTTGATTATGTTGGCCTGCTGCATGTTTGAAACCGCTCACTGTTGAATATTTACTTATTTATTGATCTAATTGACTATATACAAACTTAAAAACAATTCTAAAATAATATATTTTTTAAATAAAATATAACGCGTGTCAAGTTTAGGATATGCAGGA
>KZ069433.1:22889-53307 GCA_002091845.1 Anopheles cracens
TGCGTCTGCATAGTTCCTGAATGGTCTTAACCCTTCTTAGAATGTTACGCTCGCATGTCCGATGCGGAACAGCAGCCGCGGATATCAATCACCGACCGAATGTCCAAGGATGACCATGGGTGGTGAAAAAATGGCTCTCCTTCCGATGGAAACCGACACGTTCCGCTTCAGCCGAACCAAACCCATCCGTTAATTGTCCACTTCGTTGCGCAGTGGACAACGCCCAGCTAAATGGGCTTTTTGAAGGGGAAGATTTTTTTTCTCCATCTTCCACCGCATGAGGTTGTCCCTTACGTACTGGGCGATAGGAGACACGCCGGAAGACACACGGGAAGAAAAGGAAGCGCGCTGCCGGACGGATGACAGAATCCTGTCTCGAAGGGTTAACTCTCCTGCTGGACACTGGTCACTCGCCGTCCCGTGTGTAATCTTCACCGGGGGTTTGATTGCATACGTTTTTTTTTTTGGTTGCTTCTGCGCTTACACACAAACGCAGGACATTCGCGTAAGATGACCCTCCGGGCATGGCTGAATGGGATGTGCGGCTGCCCTGCGTAAGATAAGCAAGGGAAGAAACGGTCCGCCAGGTGGTCAGTTTAAAGGACGCACAGCAAACCGATGACCGGGTGCGAATGGGCAGCGCCGGACATCGCCGGCCATCCTTGGCCGACACCATGGGAATGTACCGGTCAAACGGGTTATCCTTGGGCGATTTGGACGGTTGTGTCTTTCCGCGGGATGCTACGGATTGTGTTTTTTTCTTCGCTCTGTTGAGTCACAGAATTTTAATTTTTCATGCTAATGTCCGTGGCGCGCTCTAATCGTGGGAAAGTCGCTCTGTACGGGCCCACCCGAATCTTTCTAACGGTCAACGGCTACCGTCGTGCGTGTTGCAGCTGTCTGCCTGCTGCCTCATCTACGGTGGACAGTGGCCACCGATCAGATTATCAACGGCCGCTTTATCAAAGGGCTGCGGATGAGATGTTTCCGAGATGACGAACTGCTTTTTTATGGGATTGTTTTTTTTTATTTGCAATTCTTTTCGTTTTACAGTTAGACGTTAGGAGCTACTTTTCTGCAGATGGCCTTGGGTAGGAGAGACATATTTCCGTTAGGAACAAATAGGAATCTAGGGGTAGTGATATTAATTTTCGAATACCATCTGTGCTCATTGGAATGCGTACAATTAAAATGATGGAAATATTCAAATCACGTCTTCTCACCTGGGATCTTTATCTGAACTGGCTTACACCGCTTCCAGACATATCATGGGATGGTTTTGAAAGATGACGTAATTAGCATTTATTTCAAAACAATTGAAATGTTTTATGAATCTCAATGAATATTTTAATGTTGTTTAGCAACACTGCTACTTATATGTTTTTTTAAGATCAAATGAGAGTGTTATATCCCAAAACTAAATCCGATCATACCGAATATTACGACTCAATATTTTTCTCCATTCTCCATTTCATCTGAGACTCATTTTCGAATAAAATGAAGTAATATCAGTTTCATGAAAAGAGTTTAGTTTGAACGCTTGGCAAATCGTAATAACTCTATTACGAGTTTTCATGGTTCTTTGTACTTGAAACCATAAAATTAAGATGGATTTAGAAATTCTATTAAAAAAAGATATGTATATTTGATAAGTTTTTTTTTATGGATTTCATATAAAATCCAAATGGATCTGAAATATAGTTGGTATCTTCTAACGGTCACATTTGGTGTTAATCTACTCCTAGAAGTTTATTTTGGCATTAGTTTTGGAAATTTTTACCAGTTTTTGGAGCACGATTTCCATGGCTACACAATGGATTATTTGTTGTTAACTTCCGGTTACATGTTTATACATTTTAAGAATGCATGATTTGTTATTGATTTCTTGATTATCTGTCGCCTTATTATTGTGATCAGTGTAGAACTGAAAAAGCTACCTCTGAATAATCATCTTACCCTTATCTTCGTCTTCGTCTACAAGGTTATACTTGCTCTAAATGGATATGAAGTTAAAATGAAATGATTCACTCCACACTTATCCAAACTTATAATGAAGCATAAATTCGAAAGTATGATTCGTATAAGCACATGTTGGTACATGCAAAAGTACATGTGAAATCAAATAAACTAGCAAATGCTTTCATAAAACATGGAGAAACATGTAAGTTCATCGTGTCGTCCACCTAAGAGTAAACATACAGCTCCTTCTGCTGGGTTTCAAATGCGAATTTCGAAGTTCGATAACAACGATAATAAATCCTGTCTACGATAGACTTCATGTACCACTACCTCAATCTTATCATCACGTTGCCCTCTAATGACTCTAATCAGCATTAAAAGAAAGCACTGCGCTCCGTGTGTGGGTTGGACGCCTAGTTTGGCCAGATCGTCTAGTCGGTTGCCTTTTGCAGTGTTATCTTTTCTTCGTGAACGAGAAGCAAGAGAAAAAAAAGTACACCAATCAACGGTGAGCTTTTCGATGGCGTTGCAATGCCGTTTGCGCGTGCCCGTCATATAAAACATATCGGCACACGTACACACACATACCTTTCACAAGCCATCAGTCCTGCATTCGCCGGATAAATGAAACCTGCCTCCCAGAAAGGAGATTTATTTCCTCGTCCATATTTCCGCCGAATAAGCAAGAGCCGGTCAGACTGCTCGTGCGCGCTGGCACTAATTCATCGTGCGCTCGTGCGCTTTTCATTTGTGTTGCCGTTGCAAACCCGGGCGTAGGATGTTCGACGCGGGGCAACATTGATTTTTCGTCCCGGACCGTAAACGATGGCGGCGCTCCACGGCGGACGATGGTTTCCATTCCGAATGTTGTGTTTAGCCTGCATCGTTGGACGTAAAACAGCAACAGCAAGTTGCTGGAAATGAATGAAGGGGATGAATGAAATCGGGATTTAATGGAAATCGTGAAAACGGCCGCCTTGCGATAAGCGGCCCTGTTGCAACGAGTACGATCGGGGCACAATCAGTGCGATCCATTCCATGGGAGGGTTTGTGGCGTATGCTCCGTATCGAGTGTTGCATTTCATGCGCTAGTCTTATACTTTTTTCAGTAGTTTTGTTGTTTTTTATTTCCAAGTTATTATTTAAATAAACAAATTAGATATATAAATACATCTTATTTTTTAATTTATTTTATTTTATTGTATTAATTTTAATTATTTTTTTTAATTGTTCCCTTTTAATAGTACTATTATTAATGTTTAATATATTTTGTTTTTTTTTTCAATGATACAAATGTCAATTGAAGCTCTGAAATAGTGGCGAATTACTAAAATTGAAATATTTCTTTGCATACGTTTTTTTAGATTGTCAAAAAAAATGAAAGATAGATTTAAGGAGGTAGCTTGATTCTTACAAAATTCACTCTACTTTTTCTCCTTAGATACCCGACTTTTGGCTTAAGAAAAAAATATATATAAAATATAAAATATGAGCTGACAGCCGACATGACATATGACAGATAAAGTGGTAGAGTTGAAAGTAAAGAAAAATCTTCAGAATTCAAAACGATTATTAAAGATAAAAAATGAACTTTTTCGCGGAACCGGGTGGTACGAAAAATCTTGAAAAATTTAAAAAATATGTAGTATTGCATTCTGGAAATAATTTAGTAATACCATTTAAGCATTGTTATAGGTTGCAAATATGCTTTTTTGCATTTTTTTGTTTTTTTTTATTATTATTTATGGTAATTTATTCAATACTTGCTTGTTTTATTTGCTGTACTTATTATATTTGCTATATATAATTTGCATTTTTTTATTGTCTTATATGCGATATTTTTATTTATTTATTAGTATGACGGCCTTTGTGGCCGTATTGTCAGTGCCTAAGAGCACTGACGGACATTTTTGTTCTCAGGGCATTTCCTACCTGTAGTTTGGCCTTATCCCGGGCTTACTCGGTTATATTTGGCATTTTTGTTCAATAATATTTTATTTTTCGGCGTCTTCATCATAGCACATACATATATTTTAAAATAGGATCTAATATTTCTTCTTCTACTTGGGTGTAGCGAATTACGTTTTACGTAATTACGAATTTCGTTGTTCCCATTCCCAACCAGGTTACTCGACGTTGTATATTATGATGAACTGTACAAACATTGTGACATTTAGAATCACAATTATAACTATAATTTATTAGTATAACAAAGCAGTGTACTAAAATTTGTGCAGGCATTGCATAGTTTTGATTTTTTGTGCTCAATACGAGCAACAGTTTGACCAGTTGAGAGCCTATGTTGCAAATCTGGGCTAATGATTATTTATCTGCTCAAAACCCCGGCGAACACCGCTCAACGCATTTCCATATCTTGCCGGAACCGAGGAGATCATGTGGTCAGTACAAATGAAGCAGGATTATAAAAAAAAACCAGATCGATATGCATGATGCTGCATACAGCCATGACAATGAGAGCAAAATATCTGACCCGCGGCAAGGCAGCACAGGGCAATTGGGGTTCCATTTCGATGTGTCAAAGCGGTCGCTATTTCAAAGCGTCCGTAGCGAAGAGTACGACGCCAGGCAGAACCATGAATCACGTATCGTTTATGCCGTTGAAATGGTCGGGGAGAAAATGGTTGCGTAAACGCCAACCGACGTAACCAGGACGCGGTGTCGAGGAGCACGCGGAGAACCTGTTTATCGCTGCGTTTCGTCAGGTTCACGAGGAAAGTGAGTCAATTAGCACAGCTTTTCCCGAAGCAGACGGTGATATAAAACGTGCAAATGTGCCTTTATAGCTTACGCGCCCAATAAACGCACCGTCGTGAAGGCTGGCCTGTTGCTCATCATTACTTTTATTCGTTTATGAAGTTCTTTGGGGTTGTGTTTGTCCGGGCCTTTGTGGCCGTATTGTCAGTGCCTAAGAGCACTGACGGACACTTTTGTTCTCAGGGCATTTCCTACCTGTAGTTTTGCCTTATCCCGGGTTTACTCGGTTATATTTGGCATTTTTGTTCAATAATATTTTATTTTTCGGCGTCTTCATCATAGCACATACATATATTTTAAAATAGGATCTAATATTTCTTCTTCTACTTGGGTGTAGCGAATTACGTTTTACGTAATTACGAATTTCGTTGTTCCCATTCCCAACCAGGTTACTCGACGTTGTATATTATGATGAACTGTACAAACATTGTGACATTTAGAATCACAATTATAACTATAATTTATTAGTATAACAAAGCAGTGTACTAAAATTTGTGCAGGCATTGCATAGTTTTGATTTTTTGTGCTCAATACGAGCAACAGTTTGACCAGTTGAGAGCCTATGTTGCAAATCTGGGCTAATGATTATTTATCTGCTCAAAACCCCGGCGAACACCGCTCAACGCATTTCCATATCTTGCCGGAACCGAGGAGATCATGTGGTCAGTACAAATGAAGCAGGATTATAAAAAAAAAACCAGATCGATATGCATCATGCTGCATACAACCATGACAATGAGAGCAAAATATCTGACCCGCGGCAAGGCAGCACAGGGCAATTGGGGTTCCATTTCGATGTGTCAAAGCGGTCGCTATTTCAAAGCGTCCGTAGCGAAGAGTACGACGCCAGGCAGAACCATGAATCACGTATCGTTTATGCCGTTGAAATGGTCGGGGAGAAAATGGTTGCGTAAACGCCAACCGACGTAACCAGGACGCGGTGTCGAGGAGCACGCGGAGAACCTGTTTATCGCTGCGTTTCGTCAGGTTCACGAGGAAAGTGAGTCAATTAGCACAGCTTTTCCCGAAGCAGACGGTGATATAAAACGTGCAAATGTGCCTTTATAGCTTACGCGCCCAATAAACGCACCGTCGTGAAGGCTGGCCTGTTGCTCATCATTACTTTTATTCGTTTATGAAGTTCTTTGGGGTTGTGTTTGTCCGTTTAAGTGAGTTGCTTTACTTGCTTAATGTAACTTCAATTATTAATTTCTTTACGACTGTTTCATCACTTTCGTGACGTTGGAATATTTGGCTGAAATTGGCAAAATGCACTACAGTGATTTACGACATTTTCGTTTAATTACCGAATTCATATCATGCTGTGGCGGTGGCCGAATGGAACACTCACCACCATTAGCTCGTTAATGACGGCCGGTTTCCTGTCTCAAATGTAATTTTAATATTTAACCGTTTAATGCATATTTTCTCCTTCTGAAATCATCACATGAGTAATCCTGTGTGCGTTTTGGTTTTCGGTTGCCTTATGTGCCCTGTGAGGGATGGTGTGTTCAAAGAGTTTCATGAAATGAGAAAATAAAAACACAACAAAATCCACACGGACGAAGGTGATGGCAGCAATAAAATGTTTTAAAGGATCCGCGCCGCGTATCGTGACCTCCATTAGTCGAGCAACCGGATTCGCACGAAGCGGGAGACGGCTGGAGTGCGTTGAAAGATTGGATGAATACATGCCGATCGCCGATCCTGCTGGTGAACGGTGACGGTAGAGAAACAAACGAAATCAAAGTTGAGTAAAATCGAAAATGCAACAAACAAAAACTAGACCCCTGAAACCGAAAGGGCTACGTAAGCACGCCTACGCGAAACGTTCCGTGCAAGTGCTCCGTTTGCTTGAATGTGTGTAACATAAGTTTTTTATCGCGTCTTGAGGCATGTTGTAGTGTTGTGGCAGTAAAGCGGAAAGTTATCGTATTCATTAGTTTCACAGCAATTTCAAAAATGTTTAAAAAGAAATTTTCCGTAAATCGATGGTGCATTTGAAACGAAAAAATGAATGAATACAGTTTATTTCCAATATTTAGATTCGAATTTTGCATTATTTTTATGTGTATATTATTGTTGAGCTTTTAGGGGTTGAAAAGATTCGTTTTAACATTGTAGTAAATCCTTCTTTACCGAGGATACGATTTTTTTCGTAGATTCTTTTTTTTGTTTTTTTTTGTGTATTTGTAGTTAGCAATCTTTTGGTACCGATGATACAGGCACAAAGTGAATCTTCAGTTTCAGTGAATCACTCGTTTAACGATTCCCACTCAATCTTTTGGGATTCGGTTCCCTACGGCAAGTTGCTACTCACTCGTGAGTGTGTTTTATTATAAGTGACTCTATTTCCCTTAAGAGTTGCTGAACGATCCGAATCCCAATGGTAAGTTAGTAAGGGTGAGTTAACTCCCTGAAAGGAGTTGTTATTCTCATCTCTAGTTCAAACAACGATTGTATAATGGATTTCATAATTTATGTTTTTTTTTTTTATCTTTTGTATAGCATTTTTTTTTAATTTTAAGATTTGTTTGGCATATGCTGTCTGATTTTTTCTAATTTATCTTTCTTATTCATCTTCATTGCCGAGCTTTAGAGTAGTGCCATTTCTACTTCTATTTTCTCGTCTCTTCTCGTCTTTCTTCTACTTCTATTTTCTTCTATTTCCTCAATGCATATATTTTTTAATTATTTTTTTTTTGTTTTTGAATACTGTAATCCAGTACATTGAATTTGGGCTCCAACAATAATTTCAATATAAATTTATTTTTGTATGAACGAATTTTTACTTGAGGGATCCAGGAAATGTGTAATGGTAAAAAAAGACACACACACACACCGAGAAGAATGTGCTTTTTTCTTCTCGCGTCTCGGTGTCGGTTCCTTCCACTTTCCATTTGCTGCTGCATGCTGATTGCGGGCATGCAACAATGCTCGGGCACATTTTCATACTCCACTCGCAACGACGGATACGCTCCACTATCTCCGCTCGTTTGTTTCTGTGTTCGTAGTTCGTGTTTATATATACTTTTTTCGGTTTTGCTTCTCCTTCATATGGGTTTCGATTTTTGTGCTGTATTTCGTTAATGTTTCACTTTATCTCGTTCTTTGTTTGTTTTCTTGTTTTCAACGGAGGGAACAGAAAGAAAGGGGCCTTAATCGTGTGGTGAGGCGATGGGTCCTTTCGATTGTACATTTTCGGTGCACCCGTCGTAGAGTGCTGGAGGATTTCCCTTATTAAGTTTATTTTATCCCGCACGGTCCATGTTTCACGACGACAGGTCACGAAAATGTCCTGTGCAGAGTGATGCTGTGTAAATTGAAATGAGAATTAAACAGTTTACATGACCGCTTTCTGCAAGGAGTCACTTTATATTGGGTTATAAAACAGCAAAAAATATTTATTTTTTAAATATAATGTTCGAAAATAGTATCTATTTAAGTAGTCATTGGTGATTGAATTATTTATTGTGGCTTGACTGCTATTATTTTTAATTTAACAGACATACACAATATAATGCAATATATTATGTTTTAATAAGTTTAAATTAATCCTTTTCTACGATAGTTATGTTAAAGTTTTATAAACAGATTTTTTTTTGGCATAGGAACATAAAATAGCATAAAAACTTCAACTATTTGGGCTATTATAAAAATATTTTTATGTAAAAATGAATATAATTAAAATTATGTGTACATAAATAAAATCAAAAACAATAAAATTATTGTTGATTTAGTAAAAACCAAAAAAAGATCATTATGTAAAAATGAGTCCAGTTTCTTCCAATACTATTCCAAAATTTAATCATCAAATTCTATTTTCCACAGTAATGTTAATCAGGATGCTCAAAGATGGTAAACAAAATCTTCCGATTATTTCAGCACGACTTAACCTCTTGGGTTTTACCAATTGTGCAAAAATGATAAAAAAAAGAAAATATTTTGCTTTAATTATTGCCGTAAATAACTATCAAAACAACTAACTATTTAGTATAAGGGAAAGCCATTTTCATTTCTTTAGGATTTATTTTATTGCTTTAGTTCACTTGAATAGGATCTATTTATTAATTTATTAGTTTTCATAAATATCGAGAAATATCCATAAATTTAAAAACTATGGTCTGTTTTCTACCCCAAACTAGTGAATAGACTTGTTAAGCTATGAATAAGCATTTTTTCTCAATCAGCAGAGCGCGTTACTTCACAGTGCATGTGTTTGTTTAAACCTTGCAGCAAAACTTCATCTGATATTTAAAAATACATTATCTCGATCTGCTGCTGTATCTCACGAGGAAGTACCAATCTTGACTCGCTGCCCCCGTTTGCCCTTCCGTCGGACATCTGCTCCACTACTTGAAGCTTCTGAGGCGTCGTTGTTCTGGTGCTGGCCCAGCATCGCCGTCATGTAGGAAGCATACATATATTTATTTATTACACCTCCATAAAAAAGGAAAACAACAAATGATCATTTGGGAGTGTTGCGCCGCGGTTGTTGAGTTTGAAGTGCTTTTGGCCGTGGCTTCCTTTTTTATCGTCTCCAGGAACGAAACAAAAAAAAGACACACACACACCGGGAAGAATGTGCTTTTTTCTTCTCGCGTCTCGGTGTCGGTTCCTTCCACTTTCCATTTGCTGCTGCATGCTGATTGCGGGCATGCAACAATGCTCGGGCACATTTTCATACTCCACTCGCAACGACGGATACGCTCCACTATCTCCGCTCGTTTGTTTCAGCGTTCGTAGTTCGTGTTTATATATACTTTTTTTCGGTTTTGTTTCTCCTTCATATGGGTTTCGATTTTTGTGCTGTATTTCGTTAATGTTTCACTTTATCTCGTTCTTTGTTTGTTTTCTTGTTTTCAACGGAGGGAACAGAAAGAAAGGGGCCTTAATCGTGTGGTGAGGCGATGGGTCCTTTCGATTGTACATTTTCGGTGCACCCGTCGTAGAGTGCTGGAGGATTTCCCTTATTAAGTTTATTTTATCCCGCACGGTCCATGTTTCACGACGACAGGTCACGAAAATGTCCTGTGCAGAGTGATGCTGTGTAAATTGAAATGAGAATTAAACAGTTTACATGACCGCTTTCTGCAAGGAGTCACTTTATATTGGGTTATAAAACAGCAAAAAATATTTATTTTTTAAATATAATGTTCGAAAATAGTATCTATTTAAGTAGTCATTGGTGATTGAATTATTTATTGTGGCTTGACTGCTATTATTTTTAATTTAACAGACATACACAATATAATGCAATATATTATGTTTTAATAAGTTTAAATTAATCCTTTTCTACGATAGTTATGTTAAAGTTTTATAAACAGATTTTTTTTTGGCATAGGAACATAAAATAGCATAAAAACTTCAACTATTTGGGCTATTATAAAAATATTTTTATGTAAAAATGAATATAATTAAAATTATGTGTACAGAAATAAAATCAAAAACAATAAAATTACTGTTGATTTAGTAAAAACCAAAAAAAGATCATTATGTAAAAATGAGTCCAGTTTCTTCCAATACTATTCCAAAATTTAATCATCAAATTCTATTTTCCACAGTAATGTTAATCAGGATGCTCAAAGATGGTAAACAAAATCTTCCGATTATTTCAGCACGACTTAACCTCTTGGGTTTTACCAATTGTGCAAAAATGATAAAAAAAAGAAAATATTTTGCTTTAATTATTGCCGTAAATAACTATCAAAACAACTAAAAATACATTCATTGAAACATACTTATTGAAATGGGAAAGTTCCAAATATTTTCCTTGCATAGAAAAACGTATTAGTAAAGTCAAGTACATCTCCAAGACAAGACCTCTAGGGCGATGGAGCGAAGCTCGCAAAGTGAAAAATAATAAAAGCAAATTAAATTTTCGGAGGGAAAGTGTTCCAACCACTCCGTCATGGTTGCAATCTGATGCATAGTTTAAACTTTTTCTCGTACCTTTCGTTTATTTAAAGTTTCGCCATTCGCCCGTACGTATCCTGGCCGGCCAGTGTGAACCATCTACGTTCACTTGGCAAACGCATCGGCGGTTCGCTTGACATTCGGCTGATTCCTTCTCGGACGGGTTCAACCGCAGCAACCGTGGATGTTGATTTAGTAAAAACCAAAAAAAGATCATTATGTAAAAATGAGTCCAGTTTCTTCCAATACTATTCCAAAATTTAATCATCAAATTCTATTTTCCACAGTAATGTTAATCAGGATGCTCAAAGATGGTAAACAAAATCTTCCGATTATTTCAGCACGACTTAACCTCTTGGGTTTTACCAATTGTGCAAAAATGATAAAAAAAGGGCATGCAACAATGCTCGGGCACATTTTCATACTCCACTCGCAACGACGGATACGCTCCACTATCTCCGCTCGTTTGTTTCAGCGTTCGTAGTTCGTGTTTATATATACTTTTTTTCGGTTTTGTTTCTCCTTCATATGGGTTTCGATTTTTGTGCTGTATTTCGTTAATGTTTCACTTTATCTCGTTCTTTGTTTGTTTTCTTGTTTTCAACGGAGGGAACAGAAAGAAAGGGGCCTTAATCGTGTGGTGAGGCGATGGGTCCTTTCGATTGTACATTTTCGGTGCACCCGTCGTAGAGTGCTGGAGGATTTCCCTTATTAAGTTTATTTTATCCCGCACGGTCCATGTTTCACGACGACAGGTCACGAAAATGTCCTGTGCAGAGTGATGCTGTGTAAATTGAAATGAGAATTAAACAGTTTACATGACCGCTTTCTGCAAGGAGTCACTTTATATTGGGTTATAAAACAGCAAAAAATATTTATTTTTTAAATATAATGTTCGAAAATAGTATCTATTTAAGTAGTCATTGGTGATTGAATTATTTATTGTGGCTTGACTGCTATTATTTTTAATTTAACAGACATACACAATATAATGCAATATATTATGTTTTAATAAGTTTAAATTAATCCTTTTCTACGATAGTTATGTTAAAGTTTTATAAACAGATTTTTTTTTGGCATAGGAACATAAAATAGCATAAAAACTTCAACTATTTGGGCTATTATAAAAATATTTTTATGTAAAAATGAATATAATTAAAATTATGTGTACAGAAATAAAATCAAAAACAATAAAATTACTGTTGATTTAGTAAAAACCAAAAAAAGATCATTATGTAAAAATGAGTCCAGTTTCTTCCAATACTATTCCAAAATTTAATCATCAAATTCTATTTTCCACAGTAATGTTAATCAGGATGCTCAAAGATGGTAAACAAAATCTTCCGATTATTTCAGCACGACTTAACCTCTTGGGT
Organism: Anopheles cracens; assembly: GCA_002091845.1. Lineage (NCBI taxonomy): Eukaryota > Metazoa > Arthropoda > Insecta > Diptera > Culicidae > Anopheles > Anopheles cracens. The sequence goes on from KZ069433.1 coordinate 34,916, forward strand.
TTTACCAATTGTGCAAAAATGATAAAAAAAAGAAAATATTTTGCTTTAATTATTGCCGTAAATAACTATCAAAACAACTAACTATTTAGTATAAGGGAAAGCCATTTTCATTTCTTTAGGATTTATTTTATTGCTTTAGTTCACTTGAATAGGATCTATTTATTAATTTATTAGTTTTCATAAATATCGAGAAATATCCATAAATTTAAAAACTATGGTCTGTTTTCTACCCCAAACTAGTGAATAGACTTGTTAAGCTATGAATAAGCATTTTTTCTCAATCAGCAGAGCGCGTTACTTCACAGTGCATGTGTTTGTTTAAACCTTGCAGCAAAACTTCATCTGATATTTAAAAATACATTATCTCGATCTGCTGCTGTATCTCACGAGGAAGTACCAATCTTGACTCGCTGCCCCCGTTTGCCCCGTTTGCCCTTCCATTGGACATCTGCTCCACTACTTGAAGCTTCTGAGGCGTCGTTGTTCTGGTGCTGGAACGGCCCAGCATCGCCGTCATGTAGGAAGCATACATATATTTATTTATTACACCTCCATAAAAAAGGAAAACAACAAATGATCGTTCATACACATATAATTAAGGTAAAGGGAGAGAGTGGAAGGATGGGGGTTGAGACAACGATACGATCGAGGTACACAGACACCGCTCACGAACACCAGCGAACCCACACGCCCGAACACACACGCGCGGCCGTTTGATTCCGCGACGGTTCGCTCGCGGAAGCCATGTTGGATTTGCAGCATCCCGCGACGCGGGCTCGCGAGTATTGGTGCCCGTGAGTGTGTAACGCGTGCGTGCCAGAGTCAACACTTGTGGTGGCGTTGTGGATCGTGATTTCGGAGACGGTCACAAAGAGCGCTTTTTCCGTTTTCGGACGCTGCTGGACGACGCCGCGGGTACGCATACACCAAGAGCTGCCGTACGCGAGCGTCCCGCGTATTAAGACCGTGGCTCCCTGTTGCTGCTGCTGGTGCTGGTGGATGCTGGCTGATGATAAGTTCCCCCCTTCAGCAGTGCTTTCCTCTCCTGTCAGTTCCTCTGTGATCACGCATGATCTTGCAATGCCGACCGGAGGGTTCATCGCCATGCACGGGCGAAACGCATCGGAGTCTTTTGATGGACGAATGCAATCGCTACGCACCGGAATCGAGGTGGTCGATCGATCGAGGATCATTGGAATGGTCTAAGAAAAGGAGGCAGACGGAGAGAAAGAGAACTTGAAGGAGGAAAAAAACAACAAATAAATAACACAACTCCTTACGAGCGGGCATACGACTCTCTTTGTAAGTTGTGTACGTAGGGCAGAGAGACGGCGGGTTAAGGAATATCTTGAGAGCGTCCAGAGGTTGTGGAGAACACTTGAGCGAGCAGTTGCGTGCATCGGTGCGCTTTATTCCAGGCAGTACATTTACTTTCCAGCCGCGATGATAATCGAACCCGGTAGGTGACTATTTGGCGCGAAGTGCTTGCCCTGCTGGCGGCAAACACTCATACAGTCACAGCCCCAGCAGCAGCAGCAAGCAACCCACCTGACAGCCTGCGACGCTGTGGTATGATGGAATGACAGCTCGGGCAGCCTTCGAGGTGACCGCGATTGAGAGCGGACCACAATACACACAGAGAGCAGCCGTGTTTGCTGCGCGCCTGTATGTGCCTTCGTGTGTGTGTTGGGTTGCTTTGGGTTGCCGCCGTATACCGTCCTGTTTTGTGATCTTTGCGCTCGAGTCATGATCACGCCAAACAACACATACATCTAAAGGATGTTTGTATCACCCTAGAGATCTTCGCCAATATAGTAGTTGGAAATTATTTACATACATACTAATTTAACTTTGTCTATTAGTTTTTTCTCTGTTCTCGTGTTTAGTGATTGTGGCTTCTTATTAATTTAAAAAAAAATCTGGTAAAGAAAATAATAATATAAAACAAACATAACAAATAATTTATTGTTTTTAAATATTTTTGCAAAGCTTCTGGTTCTTAGCAGTAAGATTTTATGAGGATAGAAAATTGAAATATATGTTTTTAATAGATTTTTCAGATACTTTAGAATTAAAATGATTATTTCGTGATTTGTTTTCGTTTTTATGTTTTCATATCTTCAACACCAATCAATAATCATTTTAAAGATGAGTTAAACTTTAATACTTTAGGTACATCTATTGAGTTCATTTTAATTCCCACAAAACAATTAGTAACATCTATTTGCACCGTTGATTTCAAAACATGAGATATGTTATCATGTTTTAAGAATCGTTATTCATTATTAAGAATTAAAATCATAATTAAAAGTAGGTTAGATTATTAATACATTGAAACAAGGTGATATTAACTATATTTGCCAATGTCGCTTTTGGGCGAGTTTACATTGAATAAAACCAAATCTTAAATCGATACGGTTTGAAAATATTAAATATTGGTCGTTGTAGTGTTTCAATATATTTTTTTCTCATTTTTTTATTGTCGATCATTTACGAGAAGTAAGCGTTGCTCAACAAGGAGAAAATAGTGGAAAATGCTGAATTTAAAAGGCAAAGTTTTGCTAGTTAAATAAAGCAAAGCTCAGTTTTAGTGTGTAGAGTAACCTCTGAGTCAATTAATGTATTAATGTATTAATTATTTGTTTAGTTATCTGCCAGTCCTGCACTCTTTTATGAATTTGTTTCTAATGGCTCCATTTTCATTAGACTTCTTCCCTCAACTCATTTAGTTATCTGCCAGTCCTGCACTCTTTTATGAATTTGTTTCTAATGGCTCCATTTTCATTAGACTTCTTCCCTCAACTCTTTCGGGACCCAACTAGGAATTGCATCAGAACATGATCGCAATACTATTCACAGGATGCGCGAGAGCTCCTTGGGCATCCCTGTGTAGCCGGAGCACCAGCCACAGCAGCAACAATTCTCCGTCTCCTTTCGGGTCTCTTCGAATAAATCTCTACATCTCATTCGCTGGTGCCACCCCTGCTTCGCCCCCAGCCCTTGTCCCCTGGCAGCGTTCGATGCTCGATGACATTTGCCGAACGGATTTGATGGTTTGCGTAAGTGAGTGGGCTGCGGTCGCTACCACCTGTAAGAATGAGAGCCTGAGAGAGCTAGAGAGAGAGAGAGATCAACGCTAAGTGAAAACAGTGCCGAACGATCGATGACTGCACTGACTGCACGAGTGTGTGTGTGTGTGCGCTCTCATAAAGGCTGATCTAGTGTTTCCATCCGCTTGATCGGCTCCGGATCGTGGTTTGTACGACCACGGGATTCCCTTTCTCTCGCTCCTGGCAGTATTGCGAGCATGTGTGTGTGTGTGCGTGCGTTGAAGAGCTTATGCCACCAACACATCGCAACGCGCCATGAACACGGTAGAACGTGGGAGGGTGAGTGTGTGGTTGGGTGGGTTGCCGGGTTGTTGCTGCCTGCCTGAAGCTGCCGTCGCCGTCGTCGTCGTCGTCGTTGTAGCTCTCGTAAGCTTCGGTTGCTGGCTCGCAGGGTCGTGTCGTATGTCTCAGATCGTTACTGCTCTGCTGCCCGTTGCTGCGCAGTTGCTAAGAAACGCAGGAAAACGGTTCGTTTCGTGCGCGTCCGTGCGCGGTTTTGGGGTTCGTTTTGCGCTTGCCGTTGTGACCACCGTATCCTACCGTGACCACCTGCCCGCAGCATGTGCATACGATTCGGGCGTTGCGTTCGTGCGTGGAACGGCCAGTGAACCAATAGGAGCGATAAGCTCGCGAGGACCTGCGTCCAGGACCACCCTGCCCGGTTTTGGCGTTGTGCCGTGATTTCACCTCCCCCCCCCCTCCTATCGGTGTCCGTGCGGGTGAGGCAAGCGGGGCAGGAAGTTTGAAGTGTTTTAAAGTGCAGCGTCGTCCTCCGGTAATCACGTTCCCCCCTCTGAAACGTTTACACGCGTGCGTGCGTGCGTGCGTGCGTTCCTGCACATGTGTGTTTGTAGTGGTGGTGGTGGTTGTGCAGTGGCTTAAGAATCCATCGCGGTTTTGCGTGGGATCCACCGAGTGAGTCTCCTTAACACAGTGCCATCTACGCGCTCCCAGTGCGGAATGACAGATAGGAAGTCCGGGTTCGTCGCTTATCATCTTCCAAGCGCGCGTTGAAATCTTTTCCGTGTTTTTTTTGGTCCGTGTGCGCGCGTTAGTGTTTCGGTGGCGCTGATATCGTGGGTGTGTGTGTGTGTGCCTGTGTGCGTCTTTTGAGCGTGCTTTAATTGCGGTGCAGCGAGCAAATTGAATCTAGCCGCGGCCAGGATCGCTCGAAGGAAGGGGTGAAATAAATTTGCAATAGTTGCGTGGAGCTGGTGGTGGTGGCAGCAAAAAAAAGAAAAAAAAACGCCCCGTGAGTGCATTGTGAGTGCAGCGAAAGGAGGAGTGTGGAAATTAAAGTGTGCACCAGTGGAAGGAGCGAAATTAAATGCAGAAATAGCGATATCCGCGTGCACCTTCAGGCGCGAGAGCTGGTGTTGTGTATGCTTGTGCACGGCGTAGGGCGGTGGATGTGGTGCGGCTGAAGAAAGCTTCTGCAGAGGCGCACATAGAGAGCTACATTAAATCAGTAATAAAATCCGCGAGTTTCTGCGCGGTGGCATCGCGAGAGCAGGAAACGAGGTAAGAGGCGGGTTTGCAAATCATTCTACATTTTCTCCCTCTTATTATTCGCTAAGAACGGACACCTAGCGCGGGGTGACCCTTGCCTTTGCTCGCCGGTAACCCTAAACCTTCTCCCCCCGCGGGTTCAACCCAGCCCCCCCCCGGGGGCTGAACTAGCATATTCCATTTCCATTTCCATCTTTGTCAATCCCCATCCGGTCGGGACGGGGCGAAAGAACGTTACCATTGCCGCTGTTCGCGTGCGATTATGTAGCGAGATGAGGTGCAAAACCGCGGCGTGGAGGCTGCACTGTAAGAGTACCACCGAAAGAAAGAGGTCCGCGCGCGAGCGAGCGACGAACCCTCCCCGTTTCGAGTGCTCGCGGGAAGCAGATTTCTGCCCGCGGCCCTTACCTTTGCAGCGTTCGCCGTTCGCGCTTTGTGCGCGGATGGGACGGAATTGGGCGGGAGGGCCACCACCCGCTCTACCGCGACGGACACATATCGCGCGCGCTGCTTAGTAAAAGCTTTTTTTTCTTCCCCGCTTTCTTGGACTTATCGCGCAAGAAAGTAATCCCGCACGCTTCGCGGCGTTTCGAGTTTTGTTCTCCCCGAGGGAGTTGTGTCCCCTCGGGAGGGGCTTTTTTTGCGAAGGAGCACGTCGTGCGGACATTTTGTCGCCATGCCACCGGGTGGACACCTCGGTTTAAAAGAGCCACAATCCCGTGGGAGGGAGATGCCAGAGGATCGTTCGCCACACTGGTTGTAACAATTATGCACACCTTTGCAAGGATATTGGAAGGGCTTTTAAAGTGTGTGTAGGAATGATATGAGCTTTTAGGGTAACTTCATGACTTTTAAATGGGTTTTGTATTTATGGGCCGTCCAAAATTCCCACCAACCGCTGGGTGTTGATGGAGGCGCCGATCCTCTCGATCGGTTTGGCTCTCTGTGTCATAAAGTGTTGCCATGCCAATGATGCGGAAAGAGTCGATCGAGAAGGTTAGGAAGAAGGGGGTGGGAGACGAGGGTAGGATTGCCATAAAGGGGTAGAAGGAGTTGAAACATCCAACCCACTGGAGAGCGATAGAGAGAGCAATGAGGAATAAATTGAGAAATATATGTATACAGATCGTAGAGGAAGCGAGAAAAGGAGACACACACATACAGGCATACAAACGTGGCCGTTGCAGGGAGAGAGAGAGGGAGAGAGAGACAGAGAGAGATCGTGGTAGCAGGGGATAAAAATAACCATATGTGTTAAGTCCTCCTCGCACACACCCATACTACCACACGTGGCATGCTAACGTATACAGCGTAAGCGAGCAGATCTGCTGAACGATCTTAAACGATCGCATGGGACGGGCGAGGCGAAGAAAGAGCGCCTCAAGTGAATGCCGATGGACAGAACGGAAGCAGTTTGCAACCAATAACAAGGCGAAAGGAAGGAAAAAGCGCTACGGCGTATTTAGCGTTGCGCGCCGTGTCTGTTATTAACCGACGCGAGTGGACACATCGAGACACTCGGAGCGCTTCCTGAAGACGGCGACAGCAGCCGCCATGTAGGGCCGGGCGATGTTTATTATTATTGCTATTACTCGGACGTCGGCTTAATTGCGGACGGAATGGAACGCACGAGAGCAGCGCGGCTCTCGAGGACAATTGCACTGCACTGTGCACCGCACACAGCAGCACCGGAAGACGGCGACGGCGAGATTGCGTCGCACGAAGGTTGCAACAAACGCTGCTGAAGTGAGCGCGCGCGAAACGAGAAAACGGCGGCGACCGCGGCGACCATCAGCGTCGAGGATCAGGTTGAAGGAACTGGCCCGGCACGTCACGAACCAGTCCTGCGCTTGGTGAGTGTGTGTGTATGTGGTTTTGTATATTTCTCATCTGGCGATCGGATCGTCAACCGATCGGAATGGCGTGCGCGCGTCCGCTCTCGCCGGTTTGGAGCTGTCATCCGTCAAAAGCGGCCCGTGTGTGACGTGCGAGCTCAGCGGAGAAGACCCGTTCCGCGTCCGAAAGCCGGTCTAACGTGCACGTGACTTTGATGGAAGGGTGGCCCGCAGCCACCCGCTTCAAAGAACGGGTCGGGGCTTCGTCACTGCTATCGAGCGGCGTGTCGAGTCGCGCTGGCGCTCACGACCAGAACGTCCGGAAGAAAACCGGGTGAGAAAACGGTTTGTTGTCGCTCGGTTTTCGGGTTTGCATCAGATGGTTCGGTGCACGCGCTGCTTCTCGTTTGACTGGTTTCGGTGCGATGTGTGTATATGCGCGGGCAAGTGTACACGCGAAACGAGACGAGTGGTGAGGTCACGAGACGGCAAACACACGCCGCGCCACGATTGACGATTGGTCGTAGTGACGCGTTTTTCACACGCCGCTCCTAATTCCACAGCACTTTGCGTGTACGTTTTTAGCGCGGTGCGGATTATCGCAACGGTCGGGTGGTGTATTTTTCGGTGATGATTTTTTACGGCATCTCTCCTCAAATAGAGCTTTTCGGTTGATTAATTTGCACAATCGAGTTCGTCGCTGGTTTTAGGCGTTGAAGTCTTTTGTTTTCAAATGTGTTTTTTTTTGTATTTAGAGGTGTATTTTTTAAACCACAATTGATGTAACATAAACGAATGTAACAAATTTTAGGTTATTCATGTATAATTTAGATTTGTACTATCTTTTTGTATGACCGATCTTTGGGTAGCAAAAATATTAAAAGAATTTGAGCGTTAAATGATCCTTTAATGGAACGATGACACAGCAGCATTGGCGATCAACACTTAATGGGACTTAAGCTCATGCAAAATAGGCCGCTCGGTTTCCTCTGCCCCACATGAAACAATTAATGAAGCCCGAGAAGCCAAGTTCCGAGACCCGATCGATATCGGTATCGGTCGTTTGCAATCTTCAAATCATGACAGCGTGACTGCAGAGATAAATCATGCCTGCTGGGCTCGGATGTCGGTTCGATCGAAGCCAACGGCCCAACGGACATGAAGGACATCGAATAGCCGACCCGGGGGGAAACCGAGGATACGTGTGCGAGATTAATGGCATTTCGCTACAAGCGACACGAACACACAGACACACGGACACACTCCAACGCTGCCCGGCATGTCGCGAGCGATATGTATTGAAATGCGAGCGATGCAAATCTATGGTCGGGAGAAAAATAGCCTCCACCGAAATGCATACGTTCGAATTCGAACTCGCGCGCGATCGCGACTCGCTACCGTACCGGCCCGGGCTGTGCCTTCTGTGAAGTTCGCAGACGGAAACGAGCTGCGTTTGGTGTGTTTTTTGTCTTCGTTGCTTCTGTTCCGTCGTGATGATGTGATTTTATTTGTGAAACCTCGTAACCTCTCACTGCTCCGAACAGTCCCTCGTGGCATGCAAATGTGGCACACGCCACCTGGCACGACCTCTCTCTCTCTCTCTCTCTCTTTGCCTCCGACAGGGGTCGGATCGGTGCATCGCTTCGGGGCGATGATTTCAGCTGAATGTGGCGTCGTTCATCACCGAGCCGGTGAAGGTGGTAGTTGCGAATCGGGGCCCGGGACTGAAGGGCCTGACGGATATGTGGGATGTAGCGAAGCAACCGTATTTGACCGTGTGCACTAACGCGGCTGTAATGATTTATTAGATATTATTACCTTCGGATGATCATGCTGTCTGGTTGGGAGGGTTAGTTCGTTTTGAAGTGGGTCTGAGTGGAAAAGGGCTTACAGCAACTTCCAATTATACAGCACGTGGCGTATGGCTGTGAAAGGTGCCGGGAGTTTAATGAACATGTTTGCAGGCATTTTAATAATTTAATTGGGTTGAGAGTGTCATCAAGCATCGAATTCTAATAATTAATGGTTTTTTTAATTAGCATGTGCAATTTATTGCACGTTTTATGTTTTACTATATGTAGTATAACACACATAATTTAATCTTCTATTGGAAAGACACTTTTCTTTGCGTTAACCAAATTCGATTAAGGTTTATATCATCACTTGTTGCCTCTATTCCATCAGTTTATGGTTACTCAGTCATCAATCTATACTATAATTAAATTTGGAATTCTAGTTTCGAGTTATAGTAACATATTGTGTGCTATAAACCAGTAATGTTAAGATCTTTATAGCGTTTAAAACATGTATATCAAACACTGTTGATATAGAAACGTTGATTATTTCGCTTAAAAGTTTAGTTTATAAATATTCGTCTAATTTTACTATATCGAGCAAAGATTTATACACTATTCTTAACATTGGTGACTTAAATACATTGTTTTTTTTTCCAGTGGCCATACATAGTCATCAAGTTTGATACATTGATGAGAGACGAAGTTCAACTGTATCGTCTGTTTACTAGCTACATGGATTTCGATATTATAATATACCTTCTACGTTTTAATTTAAAAGCAAATTTAGAATTTATTCGCTCAGTGCTATGAATTCTCTTTTATTTCTTGTTTAGTAGTTATTCTTCTTACGTCTGAAATAAAAAAAAACGTTTTCAAAAACTAATGTAGAGTTTATTTTTTTACATAAGGTTTATATTGAATAATTGCAATGCTGAATAGCGCTGCAGTTCTTTATTGTGCTATAAGAAAAATACATAAATATTGCCTATACACTTTGCATACGTGCACAATCGTTGACTCGATCTCTACCGATCGGCATGGGTAACATGAGCTGTACAATTTCTCGCCCACGCGCCCACACTCATCTGCAGCATCCTCTCTCCGGGTCGGACTAGATTAGGATCCATTTCAGTTTCGCGAATGGCCACACCACACACACAGTCTCCCATTCGAGCATGAGCACGCTGTTGTGCTTCGGTTTCGCGATCGCGATATGTGCGCTCCATCAACTCACTCGGTTTGTTTATGACTTCTAATTACTTGCCTCTCCCGCGAGTGTGTCTCTTGTTGCCGTGGCCAAGCGCAGAACAAATGGCACCGAACGGTGCAGGCGGCACAGGGGAACTAAACAATTTCTCATTACGGAAGATTTATGGTAACTGTTTTCTTCTTCTTCCTAGCGAACACGGGACGGGACGATGCGCCGTCGATGTGCCCGGCGGCGGGAGTATGCGCGTTTGTTTTTGCGCATTTTCGCAAACCCCCCTGCGCTCCTTTTCCCACTAGTGCCCGGCTCTTCCTGATCGAGACTGATGTGATGCGATTTGCGCCCAGCATGCTCCAGTTTGAGCGATTCCTTTTAGCCTTTTTTGTGGCCCTCCTTCACTGCTCGCCTTTCAGCACCATATCAGCATCAGCGCCGCACGACGCACGCAAGGCGATCTAACTGTATCAGTGTCGTTGCGCGAGAGTAACCTAACGGAATTTATCCTTCGGGAATGGCACTACGTACGGGAATGTCCTACTAACGTGGGGTGGGGCGTTCTCGGCCGATCGCTTCCGCTACTTTTAGAATTAGATTCTGCGCTGTGCTTGGCGAGGGAACGGGGGAAGGGTGCCGGGTGCAAACGTAATGTAATATACTTTTTCTATACTTGCGCGCGATCGTGGCGGCAAAAAGGAAACGACCATTTATTCCAACATGGCATTTCATTAGAACTCGTGTTACGACGCGACATTGAAATGTGAATGGTTGTTTTTGTTTGCTTTGTGCTCGTTCGCCGAAGAGCTGTTGAAGATTATACAGGAGCTGCATAAAGGGGTTTAAGAGGGAATGTTTTTTTATATTCATTCTTCTACAATGTACCTAATGCAATTAACTTTTTTTGCTTTTCAATAAAGAGAGTAATTCTTATTTGCTTTCAGCGTAAATTTAATAGTAATTAAATTATTGAAATTACGCTTGCTTGTTGTGTTTTCTTTTGAAAATTCACATTACCGTTTGCTTTGTGTGGTTTCAATTTCATTTCGAAGTATAATGTTGTTTAATTTGTTTATTTATTATCGTTTCGTTTTGCATTTGTTTTTGATAGTTTGAGTGTGATTTTTTCGTATGTTGTTATAGTTCTTGTCATATCTTGGTCTTTTTTGCTAACTAATATTTAAACAATGTTCTTACAATTCTTGATAACTTTAAGTTGTATGAATTTTGTTTTACTTAGTCTCAAAATATGTTTCATTCTATCAGTTCATTCATATTTTCAATTTATTCGCTTTCATTTTATATTTTCTCTGTTTAGTTTGGTTTTCATATCTTTTGCATTAGTTTCGTTTGATTTCTTATTTCTTTTCCAGTTTTTGTTTTGTTGTTTTATTGTTGATGTATGATTCTTTTTATTTTCTTCAATGTATATGATGTCATAACGCTTGTCAAATGAACCTACCAAATTATTCACATGTGTTGATCACTTTAAGTTGTTCGAATCTTGTTATTTGTCGTTTGTTATTGGTCTTCAAAAATGTATATTATTCAGATAATCAGACAATTAAATTGATAAATCCTTTACACTTTTTAAGGATGAATCAATTTCGCAAAGCTACATTGGTTGCTTAACTACATAAATGCATATGATGTACAGCATGTAGAATATGATCTCCCCACTTGGTTCGAGGGCGCTCGGAGAATGTGCTTTCATTACATAAATTTCTTTTCCAATTGCAAAACCCTCCTATCTCTACCCTTCGCCTCCTGCCATCTACCTCTCGCCTTCTACCCCGTATCATTCGGTTTTCGCTTCGTACTTTCTTAACGCCTTCGCAAATCGCTCGAAAGAGACGGTGTTCTCGAATGTCTTGCCAGCGATCGTTCACTCCAGACGGGAGGCAATGCTTGCACTTGGCTGCAGCCCAGCCAAAGAATCGAGCACCTTTAAGACCCCTAACGGGCGGGCGCGTTAGGGCTCGGTGGCGAGGGCGGTGGAGCACAAAATAACGAACGAATTATTGTCGAATGGCGGGATGCTGGTGCGCACCACCGTCTGTTCGGTATGTGGCCTCGTTTAGGGTACGCCATTTCGCCGCGGCTGCTCTCGCTCCAGAAAGGAATGCGTGCATGCATGCGTGTGTGTGTGTGTCGAGGTGATTGCGGCAGACTGCAGATAAATGTGTACGCGCAATAATCCGGCGACCAGCGACGACGAACGGGATAGCGAACGCTAACGGTGGTTATCGATGGAAATGGCCGGCGACGGTTTCCCATTCCGTGCCGGCGGCTTCGTGGGACATCTTGTTCAACCACGCCACGGAGGCCACATATTTTTCCGTTTTCTCCGGCAGGCCCTGGGAGGCCCTTTCCGCCTTCCGCCCTGGCGATGCGTTACATTATGTATCAGCCCGGTCCTGTCCGGTCCCGCGTGTCTGCGCGCAAACGAACCGAACATGGACATGACGCTGCGCAAGGGTGGTGTACACGCAGCCTGATTGGTTGGCCCGGCCCGTCGTTTCTTGATTTCTTCCCGCATGCTTCCGTTTCGACGCTGCCCGATCCACCGACGTGCATGGAGCTCTCGTCGCGAGCGGAAGAAAAACGGTTCGCGCTATATATGCGTGTCGAAACGAAACGCGCGAATCCAAATCAGATCACACGCATGAGTCAGCGAACGCACAGCCGCGGTTCGGTTCGACCCGTGGAGAGACGCGCAAGCGATAGGGGGGGGGGGAAAGATCACAAACTTCGCTCGTCCTCGGACATTGGCGATCTGTCTGTAAATTGAATAAAAGAAACGCGAGACAACCGCGGGCTTTGAAAGCAATAAAAATGCGAAACGATCGATCAATCGTGCACGTTTGAGTTTCGGGTGAAAATGATTGTGCGTTAGACCTCCTGAGAACAGGGTTATGCGGGAGCTAAGGAGTACATCTGACCATACGAGTGAGATCGGTTGAGGATGGAGAGATGAAGCCGAAAGCAAACTGATAGTTCGCTTGGGATTAATGGGTCGATAACGAGCGCTTTCATGGCAGTATGCTAGTATGCGATTCGTCTTGAGTGTAAAATGTTTGATAAGGAAAGCGACGATCGTATTTTAGGATGACTGAAGATCTTCTGAACATCTTCGTGCATTTTTGAATTAAAAGAATGCTGGGAAATGGCTGGAAATACTGAGTTTACAGTGTGGTGCTTAAAAGTTCAGCGATTCATCAAACTGCCAAATTTGTCAACGAATACTTTAGCCAGTATTTTGTAAACGATTTATTTAACACTATCGAATCTAATCATATTTCTTCATCTTTGTCGTTAACAATAGAATGTCAAACGACTGATCATTTCTTACTTTCATAGCTTACAAATTGACTTAAAAATAATAAAATTAATAACAATTTTAATTCAAAAGTTACAAGCTTCTGTAGAACATGGAAATGGAGATCAGGAGGAAAAATAACGAATTTTAACTGAATATCAAAAAATTATTAAATAATTACAAAAGTTTCACACATACGTGATTATTTATTTATTATTTAATTATTTATAGCTGTTAATTGTTCACCATGCAGGCTTAACAACAGTGTCTTACAAACTAGATGCTTAAACTACCCTTACTCCTACTCTGATAGGTTTGATAAACAAAAAAAGATAAAACGGAAAGGGAATAAAAAAAGTAATAAGCAACAAAAAGTAAAAGATAAAAAAGAGAAGATAGGAATGATATCAGGAGGCGGAAAATAGTATGGAACGAAAAGAGGAAAGGAGGAGAGATGGTAATCAAACAGATGCGATGAGGAATTGAAGGAGCGGTTAGCGCTAAAGTATTCTAAAGCCCGGGCTCTCTAACGGGCTTCTAAATTATGTATGATATTATGAACCAATATCGTCTAATTGCGCTTAGTGTAAACAAATGTAACACTTGGTCAAACATTCAATGTCTGAAAATTGAATATAAAAACACATTCTTCTTCCTCTTCTTTTACGCAATGACCTGAGTAACTTTTTGCTAGAAGTGTGCTATAAATCATAAATATTTAAAAAGTACATTAAAACGACGGAAAACTAGACCTATATATATATACATAAAATACCAATAAGTGTTTAATATTACTTCTGTACTTCTTTTAACTCCTGTTAATAGGAGTGTAAATTTTCAACAATACTCTTCGTGAAATTGTTCTTAGATTAACAGTCTTTTCATTAACAATGTACGTAGACCAATCCATTGAAAGCTGCTAATTACAAACCGGCCCATTTGAAACAGCCCTTGCTCTTCTATGCACAGTTTGCAGCCCGTTGATAGGTTTGCGGCACGATTAGGTCCTTAGCTGCAACTTCCCAAAACCATAATTTCACTCCTTTGATCAATCACCGGGCAGCATTATGCAGCATTTTGCCTAAGAAGGAAGCAATATTTCGTACGTCGTCGTAGCACAAAAAAAGAACGAGCAGCCGATATTTCTGCCCGCTTTTGTCGATTTTGGAAGGAAGAACCCGACGATGACGGAACGAAATGCGCCCCCCCCCCGCCGAAAACAACACAATCACCACCGCTCTCCGGGCCGGGATGAACTTGTTTATGACGGTAATTATCGATTGAAAGGCTTTGGAATCTGTGAAGGCCTCAGGACTTTGTCTGGTGTCCTAAGCCGGTGTCTAGGCCCGCAGCCTTTCCGGTCCCGGGCGAAATCCCGGGCCCGGTTCGCAGCACGCAACGTGTCTGCGTTTGTTTTTTTTTTGTGTGTGGTTCGCTGCTCGCTTGTGTTTGTGTACATGTCTCACCTGATTGCACCATCCCGAGGGAGGGAGTTAATGTTTCATACATTTTCCCGACGCGCGCTCGCGAAGGAAAGGGAAATGGGCAATTCTCGAACCCGGTCTAACCGCCTGCTGATTTTGTTTTGAAAAATGCTCACCGACCGCAGAGGCTGCGCTACCTGCAGCATTTCGGGGCGAGCAAGACGTGAAGCAATAATCAACAAAGTCAACTGACTGGCCCACCAAAAAAACGGACCGAAACGAGATAGAAACTCCGAACCAAAATAAGAATGGGAATGGCTCGGGCTGGGTCGGCCAAGTGGCGTTGGGCCAGAACGATGATGAGGATGGTGCGTGGCAATAAAAAAGGATCATCCTTCGGCCCGGCTGGAAACCGCACCACGCACCGTGGTGCCAGATGAACGGTGAAATCAATTTACGCAGGGCTCCTCAGGTGGCAAAAGGGATTTGTGTGCCTGTGTGTGTGTGCGCGCTCCGGCTCGGAAATGATTGCTCAGTTTCTGGGTTTTTGGGTGAATTTGGCGGCGAGGCTTGGAATTCCTCATGGCTGTGTTAGCCGTGGTTAGCGTGCTCAGAACGGCAGGAACAGCAGCGTTTACGACTCGCGAGAATTCCAATTGGATTTCGTTTTTCGCTTTATGGATCTCACGCTGATCTCATACTGGTGATTTGATTGTTACTTATTTCAGTTTATAACCGTGACTTTGTACAGGCATCCTACTGTTTTATGATATGCAGCCTTTCTACAGTGTTCTTTAGTTTTGACTTTAGCATACTTTTGTTCAGCGCTCTGCATTTTTTCCTGTTTTTTTTTATTTCAGTTTAATGTAATTGATGTTTTTCTGTTTCTAAGCCATCGTATTTTTATTGTTTACTAGTTGCGTTGTTGTTTAAATTGTATTTTAATGTTATAAACTTTTTCCTATGAGGAACTTTTTCAATATTAAGGAAATCACAAATCATGTATATCTGTATCAATATTGTTATAATCCTTTCCATAATTGATCTTTCAATAGATGCCACTGTCTCTTAACTGCGTTGTATGTTAAATATTTGTGTTCTTAATCCTTCTAAAATAATAAAAAAAACTTTAAAACTAACGCATTCTTCATCATCTGCCAAGCCCATAAACAAACAATGCTTTGATTCTACCTACAGTTTTTTATATTTATTTTTATTTTTTATTCCGTTTTGTATCACACCAGTTTCAAGTCTTGCTTGTTAGTTTCCAAAGAGAAGGCGTTTTGCAATAAATGACATAAAATTAGGGTCAAACGCTGTTTAAAACTTAAAACTTAACTAATCACTAAAATAAGACTTCTAATGAATAAAAGATACATTAAACATACAGTACGATTAAAAAAAAAAAGTAAGGCTTGACACTCCCTAAGAAAGGATAACCATTAGATGGAAAACAAAAATTGGCAACTCTTAGTTAATTATTTCACAAGTTAAGATGAAAATTTCAAACACATCCGTAGGGTGCATGATTGGAGGCCAAACAAAAATTCAAATTATCTCAAATTTACCATCGCAGAAAAGAAACGAAACGACGAACAAATGTTTAAACGTTGGTAAAATACGCACGCAGGCGCCTCTTAGGGAGCAGGTCCGGTGCGACCGAGAGGGAGAACATTAAAAAGACCTTCTAGGCGCTGCGTTGGTTCTTTTGCTTGAGAAATCATCACAGTATGTCTCTCTCTCGTGCACACTCGGCAATTCACCTCACGGGCGATGTGTTTTATTGCTTGCCCGCGCGTCGGACCAAACGCCGCCTGCACATGTTATGACATGCGACTGCGACATGTGCGCCGTGGTGTGGGGGAATTTTACGTACCATCCCGGCTATGATGAATTCTGTGACGACCCCTCCTGCCATCTTCTTTATGTGCGAACGTGCGGGACACGAGAAGGTAAGGAGGGTGAAGATGTTAGCAAACAAAACGGCAACAAGCGTACTAGCTGTCATCACACTGGAAGCGTTACGGTGCGTTACTGGCGGGGTTACAGTGCGTTATAAATTAAGTCAACAGTATGTTATTATGTCAGATTGTTTTCTTTCGTTCATTCGATCAAATTCGTCCTATTTAAATTTAGTTATTGTGTCTTTTTGAAGCTGTAGAGTAAATAATACGTAAATTTTCATTTGGGGTTACAAGACTGCGAACATCCAGCATTTTTCATCCATTCTTAAACAGATCCCAGAGTTACATGAATTCGTTTTACCTTAACTTGAAATCATTCCAGCCATTTATTAATTGCTATTTCACACGTACGGCTTCCACGATCTGTTTAGCATGTAGGATTGAATACTTCCAAAGACGGCGTTGTATCTACTCGTTCGAGGTCGATCTTTAAACTACACATAATAACCGCTTCAAGAATGGATGGAACGATTTCAAGATTGGATGAAACGAATTCATGCAACTGTGGGAATTGTCCAGAATGGAATGAAAAAATGCTGTAATATGACAACTAAAGTCTTTCTTAAAGAAAACCATAAGATGATGTTAATTTGATCTGAGTTTAGCATGCAAAAGTAACCATTTTAGTTTTAAAATGTATAAAAACAATTAAAATAAACGTTGATAACATCCATCTAATTTGATGCTGTTTCATTTTTTTCAATTTGTTGTTACTTTAACCAATGCAAACAACACAAACAAAATATATTAAACCAATTTTCCTAAATAGTTTTGACACATGTCAAACTAACATATAAGAATGTAACTAACAGATTCGCTCATTATTATTTTCATACCAGTGAATGCGCACTGTGCTATTATGCTGTCAAATGGTTATCGATGGATACTACTAGTGACATCTGTTGGAAAACATTAGACATGAATCTGATAAATTGACCGAAGAGGCTTCTAATGTTAGTTCAGCTTCAAAAAAAAGGTTTAAAGTTGAAAACTATTATCGATTTTGAAGACGACTACAAGTTTTGCTGTAAACGCCGTTCGGCATACTTTCCATCATAAGCTACGAATAAACCAGCGCTAATCGTGATGGATTGTTTGGTTCACTATTTAATGGGATAAGAATGCCACTAACATGTCCACTGTTCTAGTAGTCTGTCAAACGGTTATCGATAGATACTACTAGTGACATCTGTTGGAAAACAAAAGAAATGGCTCTGACAAGTTGACCCAAGATGCTGCTAAGGTTTGCTCAGCTTCAAAAATAGTTTTACACTTCTTCTTCTTCTTCTTATGCCGAGACGGAATTCAAACTCCTACGATTGGGAAACACGAGGTACCCTCGAAACGCATTCAGAGCCATAACCCTCTGCATAGGCATCGACTATCGTGTGTCATATTGCCAGTTTTACACTTGAAAACTATTATCGATTATAAAGACGAACGTAAAGAAACGTGCTTGATTGTTTGATTCACGATTTGACAGATGGTGCGGCGACACATACACACACACTAACCGGCCACCCCAGTGGCCCAGTGAACTAATTCACCCCGGTCCGAAAACGCCCAACGGTAGCTTTGCCCGCTGGGACTGGGACACCCGGCCCTGCTCGACTGGTTCTGTCGCTTCTAGCGGGCGGGCGGGTCAGCGGTTGTTCTTCAATGAAAGCAAAAGTGTACCGAAATAACAGGATCCGCGTGCTGCTGCGGCCGGTTCACCGGGCCACGACGGGACGGGACACGCCGGCGGGACGCAAACAGGTCTTAGCGGGTGTGTATGGGTGTACCCCACGGCCTGCGGTGGCGATGCGCGATGGTTTGTGTGCTTGTTGTTGCGCCAGTGTTCGGTACCTGCGGGAAACTGGATTGTCCAGTGCAAGCAGGGGTTTGCGAAGACGGTGACGTCCACCTGGAGGCTAAACACCGCCCGGAAGATCGCGCCTAACCTGTCCGCCGCGCGCGCGCGCGCTCGTTTACTGACCCGGCGGGTCGGTGGGGGTCGCTTTTCGGTGTAAGTGCTAGGAGGCTTTTTTTGGTTTCGGATGGTTCAGGAGGGGTACGGCTAAATTTAAATTGCTAATCGGCCAGCGGAGCACTGTGTGAGTGTGCCTGGCTGTAGGTTTTTTATCTTCTTTTGGGTTGTAAAAAAAATGCGCCGTTCGATTTTTGTCTTGAAAAGACTCTGTGGAGAGCGCTCTGAGAGTGGATTCGTAAAATTAAACCCACCCCGAGCTGGG
>KZ069433.1:59906-70102 GCA_002091845.1 Anopheles cracens
TTGCAATGCATATTGTTGCTTCAAGGATGCATTTTTTTAGAATAATCACAAAAATGTTGTTAAATTTACGAGCTGTTTCTGGCGTTCGCTAGCGTAAAACCCCCGTATTTCTTCGCCGACAAACGAGGCAAACGAACACGGTGAGCCAAACGAAGGTGCAATCTTTCCATCACAAGACAAAGGACCGCTCGATGACCTCATTTCACTTTTCTCGAACCGCGCTGTGGGAGAACGAAAAAAAAAACGACACACAAGCAAAAAGGAATAAAACGTGCAGCAAAACCTCCCTCCTCCCGAAAACGGTGAGTCCTGCCGGGGGTCTGCGGATGCAGGCCGCAGATCATTAAATCGTTGCCCCATCCGCTGCACGACGGCGAGGACTCGAGTTAAATTTCTGCGAAAACAATGCATTTTCACGAAGCGAGTGTAATTTCACCGTGCGCGCGCGCGCGTGTGTGTTCATCCCATGTACCCTTTTCGCAAGCTCGCAACTCCGCATCCGGGAGAGTGAAGACCTTCTGCCGCTGCTGCCGGGCGATTACTTTCTCGGTCCTTGTTTTCCGTTATCGTTGCGCTGCCGAAAGCAAAAGGATGTAAAACGTCGCGGGTCGCGACAGCCGCCGCCTCGGGATGAGATATAAAAGGAGAAAAAGGTTGCTTTTTTTTCTTCTTTCGTTCGCTGCCTTTTGGCTTTGTAAGCGTAGCCGGCGGTGAAGCGATTACATCACACGCCCGGTCCAGCACCATTGTGCTGGTTTGCTTGATGGCCCCCCCTTTGCCGGGCACCGTGGCGTGATGGTTTTTTTGTTTCGTTTCGTTTTGTTTCGTGCAACTGAACTTTCCGTTGAAAATTGGACGTATTTTTTCGGGCATGCTTGCGATGGGGTTTCTTCATGTGAATATGTGCATCAAGCAGCGGGTTAGTAATTGATTTTCGTTTCAACCTTTAACAATATGAGATTATTTGAACCAATAAGAATGTTAAAATTGTTAAAATACAAAATATTCATAGCATGAGTTTCGGATCTAAATTCCAGCGTGATCTGTTTGCCCTCTTTCTTTCTTTTGTAGAGTCCATCGCAAAACCATTGTCCACACAATCTAACCATTGTGCCATAATTGTCAATCGCCTAAAAGTCAGTCTGTCCATTGACACCGGTCGGCCTGGACATCGCTAATCCAAACATTCAGTAAAACTTCAGAAAACTTCAGTGCAGTCCATAAAACAAATATAATTCCGGAGTTCAGCAGTCTCTACACATTCTTTCTTTTCTTCTTATGTTTTCAAATATAAACCCTAAATGTGCAACAACTTCTACCGGGCAAATTCGTCTGCTTAATACAATTTGTGTACAATGGAAACACTATCCGGTTTATATCGTTTACCAGATTTGAGGAAATAACGATATTTATACCTTCAATATTTTGTCCTGTGTTTGTGACAAAAACATTATTATTATAATTATCGCCCGAGCATCCTGCCCGCCGGCACATGCCCCGGTTGGTTTGATTGCTCTTTTTGATTTTGAAGTGGGCATGTAATTTTAATAAATTGTTTTCCGCCATCGCCTCTCCCTGCTGGTGCCACCCCGCCGGTGTGGGATGGGTTTGGAAAATGTGAGGTACTCACGCATCATCGGTGTGCCGCCTTACAGCCCGTGTCCCGAGCGGACGAGAGAAAAAAGCCCCTTATTCGCCGATAACAACGCGCCGATCGCGCGCATCGTACTTCAGTTTTCGTTATCCCATTAATCTTCCATCGGGCCTCGGTCGGGGTTTTTCGGATGTAGTGGGTATTGTGTTGGGGCGTGCGTTGTTTTTTCTCTCTTTTTTCGGCAGTTGAGCCTGCCCGATGGAGCCCATTATTGTGGTCTCGTTCGATTCGATCGCGGTAGGGTCGATCGGAGGTCGCGGACGCACGCTACGTGGAGGATGTAAAGAGCTGTAAGCCCTGTAAAGAATGGACATTGCGGCTGCACTCGGTTCCGATCGATCGAGTCTCTGGAGGCATCCTTCGTGCGTTGGATATTGCCTTCGGGAGATATTCTCACACAATGGTTAGTGCAAGAATCGGGGGCAGCAGCGAACAACGAGGCCGGCTGCTAGTTAAACACTGGAGGGAAAGTCGTTTCTTTTTATTTTGTGACGAGTGGGGTGTTGGGTGACGAACAGCGATTTCACCGTTGCGGCATAATTGATTAAATCAATATTTAGGCATCTCGGCTGATCTTTGGAGTATTGTTGTTTTTTTTTTTGGTTTTCGCTGTTGTTCAACACATCACTCAACATATCTGCTCGAGGCTATGGTGATTTTTAAGCTGTTTTTGCATATTCTTTATCGCATATGGTAAGAATATCAACGAAAAGATCGATTATCGTTCAAACTACCACACATGTGTCGTGTTTCCTTAATGTATGCCTTTTGAACCGCAATGCATATTGTTGCTTCCAGGATGTATTTTTTAGAATAATCACAAAAAATGTAGTTAAATTTACGAGCTGTTTCTGGCGTTCGCTAGCGTAAACCCCCCGTATTTCTTCGCCGACAAACGAGGCAAACGAACACGGCGAACCAAACGAAGGTGCAATCTTTCCATCACAAGACAAAGGACCGCTCGATGACCTCATTTCACTTTTCTCGAACCGCGCTCTGGGAGAACGAACAGGAAAAAAACCGACACACAAGCAAAAAGGAATAAAACGTGCAGCAAAACCTCCCTCCTCCCGAAAACGGTGAGTCCTGCCGGGGGTCTGCGGATGCAGGCCGCAAAGAAAAGTCGAGAATCCTATCGGCACCTTTTGCGAGCGAGCGCGGCCCGCTCGCGCACTCCAGCATCGCCCGAGCATCCTGCCCGCCGGCACTTGCCCCGGTTGGTTTGATTGCTCTTTTTGATTTTGAAGTGGGCATGTAATTTTAATAAATTGTTTTCCGCCATCGCCTCTCCCTGCTGGTGCCACCCCGCCGGTGTGGGATGGGTTTGGAAAATGTGAGGTACTCACGCATCATCGGTGTGCCGCCTTACAGCCCGTGTCCCGAGCGGACGAGAGAAAAAAGCCCCTTATTCGCCGATAACAACGCGCCGATCGCGCGCATCGTACTTCAGTTTTCGTTATCCCATTAATCTTCCATCGGGCCTCGGTCGGGGTTTTTCGGATGTAGTGGGTATTGTGTTGGGGCGTGCGTTGTTTTTTCTCTCTTTTTTCGGCAGTCGAGCCTGCCCGATGGAGCCCATTATTGTGGTCTCGTTCGATTCGATCGCGGTAGGGTCGATCGGAGGTCGCGGACGCACGCTACGTGGAGGATGTAAAGAGCTGTAAGCCCTGTAAAGAATGGACATTGCGGCTGCACTCGGTTCCGATCGATCGAGTCTCTGGAGGCATCCTTCGTGCGTTGGATATTGCCTTCGGGAGATATTCTCACACAATGGTTAGTGCAAGAATCGGGGGCAGCAGCGAACAACGAGGCCGGCTGCTAGTTAAACACTGGAGGGAAAGTCGTTTCTTTTTATTTTGTGACGAGTGGGGTGTTGGGTGACGAACAGCGATTTCACCGTTGCGGCATAATTGATTAAATCAATATTTAGGCATCTCGGCTGATCTTTGGAGTATTGTTGTTTTTTTTTGGTTTTCGCTGTTGTTCAACACATCACTCAACATATCTGCTCGAGGCTATGGTGATTTTTTAAGCTGTTTTTGCATGTTATTTATCGCAAATGGTAAGAATATCAACGAAAAGATCGATTATCGTTCAAACTACCACACATGTGTCGTGTTTCCTTAATGTATGCCTTTTGAACCGCAATGCATATTGTTGCTTCCAGGATGTATTTTTTAGAATAATCACAAAAAATGTAGTTAAATTTACGAGCTGTTTCTGGCGTTCGCTAGCGTAAACCCCCCGTATTTCTTCGCCGACAAACGAGGCAAACGAACACGGCGAACCAAACGAAGGTGCAATCTTTCCATCACAAGACAAAGGACCGCTCGATGACCTCATTTCACTTTTCTCGAACCGCGCTCTGGGAGAACGAACAGGAAAAAAACCGACACACAAGCAAAAAGGAATAAAACGTGCAGCAAAACCTCCCTCCTCCCGAAAACGGTGAGTCCTGCCGGGGGTCTGCGGATGCAGGCCGCAGATCATTAAATCGTTGCCCCATCCGCTGCACGACGGCGAGGACTCGAGTTAAATTTCTGCGAAAACAATGCATTTTCACGAAGCGAGTGTAATTTCACCGTGCGCGCGCGCGCGTGTGTGTTCATCCCATGTACCCTTTTCGCAAGCTCGCAACTCCGCATCCGGGAGAGTGAAGACCTTCTGCCGCTGCTGCCGGGCGATTACTTTCTCGGTCCTTGTTTTCCGTTATCGTTGCGCTGCCGAAAGCAAAAGGATGTAAAACGTCGCGGGTCGCGACAGCCGCCTCGGGTTGAGATATAAAAGGAGAAAAAGGTTGTTTTTTTTCTTCTTTCGTTCGCTGCCTTTTGGCTTTGTAAGCGTAGCCGGCGGTGAAGCGATTACATCACACGCCCGGTCCAGCACCAACAATTGTTTGGAAGTTATCATACTAGCTTCCGGTTTGATTTCATCGTTCTGTCATTTCATGTAATATCATTTTATGAACAACGTTAAAAGTGTTAAAAACTGTCCGCTTCCTGCCATTTTCGACGGAAATTCTTACAGCTGCATTGTCCCCTCACCCATGCAAACCAAAGGAAGAACAACCTGCCATGTCTTCGGCGCGTTAATGGATCCTAAGCCGTCGACCTCGGCGAGACGACACGACAGGAGAATAACTACCATTCAGCCAAAATGTTGCATCATAATGACCCTCTGCGAAGAGCCGGAACGGTGCAAAGGATGCCCGTCGCTCGCACGGGAAGAAAGAGTGAACGGCTCAATTCCGCGCATCCGTCACCTAGCCTTTGGGGTTGAAAAACAAGATCCCCCCGTGGCTGCCAGCAAACGTAATAATAGAGGGCCACTATCGATACGCGCAACACAGAAGAAAAAATCCCTTATTTTTGCAACGCAAAGGTTACGCTCCTTGGCGTGACGCGGAACGCGGGAGAAACGCGGGATCAATTATCCTAATGATCCGCTACCGCTGCCACGCTTAAATCGCGTGATCGTGGCTCGCTGGCGTAGAGAAGAACACGTGAGCAACATCGATCTGCGCACGTTGCGTTGTCCATCTTGAGGCGTGTGTGTGAGTGCGCAATTTTATGCTCATTTTTTGTTTGTTTTCGCGCGACCATTACTATTTATCTCATGGCGCGTTTATTGTTAAGCTGATTAGCCTCTTGTTAGGTTAATCCCAAATGGTGCATTAGGAGCTTTTTTCCATCTCGGAAACTCCCATCACAAAAAAAACCCAATTTTCTAGCCCACGAAAGATAACAAAAAGGAACAATTAAACCGCGGACGAGAACGAGCGAATCAAGCAAAGAGAATGGAAATTCCATTCCACACGCGTCGTGAATGGAGAAAGAAAAACGAAATAATTGGGAAGCGTTGGCGCATTAATTGGGAGCCCCCCATCTTCGATTGTTCCACTAGCACCGAGAACGGAAACCGAATGGTGAATGGTGTAATAAAATGGCGCCAAAACAATTCTACCGTGTGGCAAACACCTAGCATACTATGCTCCTTCTTTCCGGAAGTCACACAACGGACCTTCATATACCATGGACCCGCTCATTGTTGCACGCGTTACAATAAAAAGGCAAATTACGAACCCGCGCCGTACTCGCTGTGCATTCAATCATTGTTGCAGCAGCCATCCCATGGCCAGGTAAATACCAGCATTAAACGCGCCTTTTTCGATCGACTCATCACCATGAATCATCAGCCTGACCTGAACGGCTCAATTCCGCGCATCCGTCACCTAGCCTTTGGGGTTGAAAAACAAGATCCCCCCGTGGCTGCCAGCAAACGTAATAATAGAGGGCCACTATCGATACGCGCAACACAGAAGAAAAAATCCCTTATTTTTGCAACGCAAAGGTTACGCTTCTTGGCGTGACGCGGAACGCGGGAGAAACGCGGGATCAATTATCCTAATGATCCGCTACCGCTGCCACGCTTAAATCGCGTGATCGTGGCTCGCTGGCGTAGAGAAGAACACGTGAGCAACATCGATCTGCGCACGTTGCGTTGTCCATCTTGAGGCGTGTGTGTGAGTGCGCAATTTTATGCTCATTTTTTGTTTGTTTTCGCGCGACCATTACTATTTATCTCATGGCGCGTTTATTGTTAAGCTGATTAGCCTCTTGTTAGGTTAATCCCAAATGGTGCATTAGGAGCTTTTTTCCATCTCGGAAACTCCCATCACAAAAAAAAAGCTTAGCTGTATAGCGACACTACGCCGACTGGTCACCTATCGTACACATTATAGGTGACCTGTGACTGCATATCTATAACTTTATATTCAAGCGTATGTACGTCTCAAAATATTGTTTCTGAATGACCTGCAATTAGTAAGAATCAATTTTTCAACACCGACTTGCAAAAGATTCATGAATGTTTCTTCAGATGTTATATGAAAATCCATAGATTTTTATGTTTTTGGTAAACATTATGCCTTATTCTAAATATGTCGTTGTTAAGTAAAAAAACGATAGAACAAAAGCTCACTGAGCTTAACACTGAGGTATTTATCATTTTCACGTTTATTTGCTGATGAGATAATATTTGTTTAATTTCTTTGTGAACAAGACTGTTCACATTCTATAAAATACATTTTTTTAATGGAATGTTTATGAAAACCTATTATAAATAGAAAAGGTTCTTATAAAGGAATACCATATAACGTTGCGTCATAAACAGATGTATGAACTATCTTAACGGCGTATTTGAAATGCAAAATAACATAAAAACATATAAAAGCAATAAACAAATTAAAGAATCTAAAGCATTTTATCAGCTCTCTGTAAAATCTGATAAAATTATGCTAAGCGCAAACACCTAGCATACTATGCTCCTTCTTTCCGGAAGTCACACAACGGACCTTCATATACCATGGACCCGCTCATTGTTGCACGCGTTACAATAAAAAGGCAAATTACGAACCCGCGCCGTACTCGCTGTGCATTCAATCATTGTTGCAGCAGCCATCCCATGGCCAGGTAAATACCAGCATTAAACGCGCCTTTTTCGATCGACTCATCACCATGAATCATCAGCCTGACCTGAACGGCTCAATTCCGCGCATCCGTCACCTAGCCTTTGGGGTTGAAAAACAAGATCCCCCCGTGGCTGCCAGCAAACGTAATAATAGAGGGCCACTATCGATACGCGCAACACAGAAGAAAAAATCCCTTATTTTTGCAACGCAAAGGTTACGCTCCTTGGCGTGACGCGGAACGCGGGAGAAACGCGGGATCAATTATCCTAATGATCCGCTACCGCTGCCACGCTTAAATCGCGTGATCGTGGCTCGCTGGCGTAGAGAAGAACACGTGAGCAACATCGATCTGCGCACGTTGCGTTGTCCATCTTGAGGTGAGTGTGTGAGTGCGCAATTTTATGCTCATTTTTTGTTTGTTTTCGCGCGACCATTACTATTTATCTCATGGCGCGTTTATTGTTAAGCTGATTAGCCTCTTGTTAGGTTAATCCCAAATGGTGCATTAGGAGCTTTTTTCCATCTCGGAAACTCCCATCACAAAAAAAACCCAAATTTTCTAGCCCACGAAAGATAACAAAAAGGAACAATTAAACCGCGGACGAGAACGAGCGAATCAAGCAAAGAGAATGGAAATTCCATTCCACACGCGTCGTGAATGGAGAAAGAAAAACGAAATAATTGGGAAGCGTTGGCGCATTAATTGGGAGCCCCCCATCTTCGATTGTTCCACTAGCACCGAGAACGGAAACCGAATGGTGAATGGGGTAATAAAATGGCGCCAAAACAATTCTACCGTGCGAGTGTGTGCGCGCGCGCCTGCGCGATCGCACGTCAACTCATTTTTTTCTCTTCCTGTGCGCACGTGGCCAATTCGAATTCGAGCAACCAGTCCGACCGGTGGAGAGCGCGGGATGAGATTTGTTTTGAAATTATCATTTCAAGTTAGACAAGTTTTGCTTGCCGCTCAGCGGGTTGCGTTTGTTCTGTTGTTGTGTTTTTTTTTGCCTACGCGTGTGTGTGTTCGTTCGTTTGTTCGGTGGTGTGTTGTTTGGCGCGCTTCGCTCGACGAAGACGACGACCACGTGGCGCCCTCTTGCGTACGAAACCGTCCAGTCCGGTTTGCGGTGCGTGTTGTTGTTTCGGTTGTGCTGGTGTGTGCGCCTTGCAGCAACGTGTTTGTTGTTGTTAGAGCTTGAACGTGGAAGGTGTTCTTGCCTCCGGATGGCGACCTGGCGACATTCACTACGCTACCGGTGGCGCCATCTGGTAGAATTCTGGTTTTGGAAACCCGCCGCTCAGCTGACGGTTGCTGGCCTGGCTGGGTTGCGGTTGAGCGAGCGTTTTTGTTGTTGTTGAAACGAAAAACCTGCCAAACGGGCATGTGTGCCCCGGTCGGTCGGTTTTGTGACCGGGTCTTCTGCGGTGCGAGCGTCCCGTGACCGGATCTCCCCCTCGGGTGAACCGGCTTTGTTGTTGTGCGCGAGCTTTGCGCGCTATTGCTTTCTTCTTTCCACTACGCGGTGGACGCGGAGTTGAACTGCCCGGGCCCTTGAACCGACCGGTCCCGGCGAAGTTCACGCTCGGAGTGGTGCCCCCGTAGTGAAACCTGTTTTCCATATGGTCCCGGCGTGTGTGTGTACGGTGGGACGCCGGCATGATGGCGTAGCGGGTTTGTTTTGTCTGGGCTACGCCGGTGGCCGGGGGAGTGTCTTGCCGGTTTGGTTTGGGCGTTCCTGTCCCGCCAAGTTAGTCAAGGTTTGTTGAGTAAAAAAAACACAACAACAACCGTTTGATTGTTTTCACTAGCCGTCTGCCCCGGCCGGTTGGTGCCGTGGACCTGGTTTTCTGGTTCCGGTTTTTTTTCGGAGTGGAAGCGCCCGATGAACCTGCCAACCGGAATTGCCGGTTGGTGACTTACGTTTGATGCTTGTGGTGAAGGTGCTAGCCTGGTGAAGGTGTGAAGGTTGAACGCGACGGTTGCAAGTGCTCGCGTTTAGTTCAGTAGTTTCGCGTTAGTATCTGTTAGGTGTGGAAATGAGCTTGGGATGCTTTTCCATTATCTAGCAAGGTAAAGAATTTTGATTTCATTTGTTGTAGAAAACTTCACTAGAAATCACTTAAATTTCTTACCAATTGTACTCTTTTCTCATATAGCTTTTGATGTCAAGGATTTGAAATTACTGTTTTAACATAAAACATGTCCATGACTGTAAAAGTCAAAAGTGTACTACTGTGTATTGTGTATTGTGTTCACAAACACATTCAATTGAGCGTCAAATGGAGTGTTATGAGATTGTTTGCAAAGCTTGTAATGTTACCTTACACGAAGAACAAAATCATACTTGTTGATATGAAATCTATTCAGGAAGTGATAAGACATGATATTGTTGATCCTTTTCCTTCCTTAACGAAACTTATGTTTTTTTCATATCTTACTTATGTCCTGAATACTATTAATTGCATTGCCATTAGCAATGAACTATGCGCGGAATTGGATTCTTTATTGATTTCATTTGGTGAAATGTTTATTTAATTTTTCTACTGCTTTTATTCTGATTTAGTAAACAATTTGAAAACAAACTTGTGCAAAATACTTTTTTTTTGTATAAAAACTGTTTTTTTCTTCATTGTATGCTCACTTATGGTCATACCTCATGTCAAAATTCTAGCTTTAGATCATGTTTTGTGACGCAACATTTTGTGTTATTTATTCAGGCATAATAGATACAAAATTCACTTTAGGGTTAAGACTACTTTCTTATTACTAAACTTGCTTCAACTGTAAATGATCCAAGTAGATTTGTGAACTATTTAACATATATCATTATAAACATATTATGACAAGAAGACATTTTTGGCAAATAGTGTAATTTCCGTAAGTTTAAGTTAAACGTGTTAAATCAGATTTTATATTTTCATCTCTTGAAGTGTGTGTTTTGATTTTGCATTAAATTGGAATCTGTTTAGTATATTATTTTAAAGATTTTTTTATAAAAACAAAACATGCCCATCTTGGTCCAATCGTAACATAAAAAGTTCTAATTCATTCACGATAGTGTGAAATTTCAT
>KZ069433.1:93581-108043 GCA_002091845.1 Anopheles cracens
CTGGCGACCCAGGGTAAGTAATTTTCCTCCCATTTTTCCAGCCCGCCAACTGCAACGGCGAGCGGTTGGTGGCTAGTTGGGCTTTGTTTTTCTCGCCCTGCCTCCGTTGCCACCCCTCGGGGGCCATTCCGGTGGCTGTCACTTTGGCAAACCACCTCGAAGGGATACCCTCGGGATGGCTTCGCGCGCACAGCCTGAGGGCTGCGGTTCGGGTTAGGACGATCATTTATCTAACCGAATGCAATTGCGCCTTGGGAGAGAGAGAGCTTATCAAACAAGGGGTTGGCACGGTGTGGCGGCAGGTCGAGCGATGTGCATTAAATCGGTGTTGATCGATGCTTTCGATTCATCTTTGTAGGGTTTTGCTGGAGTGGTAGTTAATAGAAGCTGAAGCTAGGAAATGCGGAAATATGAAGGGGAAAAAAACGGAACTCAAGAGGTCTTCCGAGAGGTCAAAGTGAAAGGATCGCTTGGCGTTCGACGCTTCCATCTCTGCGCAGGATCTGCGCCGGCCGTGGATAGATAAATGGATAGTGTAAATCTATTACCGCGTGTGCATTTTATCGGAGGTGAGTTTTTTGGTTCCCACAGCTGTTACCGTGAGGTTTATCATGCTTGGAAACGTAACGATGCGATAACTCACGCTGTAAAAGAGTTTATACACGCTTCAATCTAGCTAGAGAATGGGTATGAACGAAGGATGAATTTCACATAGTCAAAGACTCTTATATTGCGCTGTGAGCTTGCAAATATTAGTTTTTTTTATATGTTTAAAAACAGTTAAAAACACATACATTCTTTTAAAAAAATAATTAAAAATGAAATTTCACCATACACGACACACTTCACTACCACTCACATCGCTTTGTGCGCTGTTTTTTGCTGTCCTTCAACGTTAACTCCTTTGCAAACACATCACGATCTGCCGATTAAAAGATAACGAAGCGAAATAGCGTCAATATCGCATTAACATTTTCATTGCCCGCGACTTGCAGCGGTTTTCTCATCAGCGGCTTTCGAAGCGTCCTTTTGTGCGCGCCGTGCATGCAAAGAGACCATACGACAGCGGACATCCCAGTTAACCGCGAACCTCATCTTCACGTCATCAATGCCCAACTTACGCCGGGCAGTGCGGAATCATAATTATGCTTTCCGACCGATGCACCGCGAAACATGAGGGCTTTTTTTATTATCCTTAGGTATTATTTTTCGCCATTTTTTGTTCGCCTCCGCCGTGTGTGCTTTTTTCATGGTTCACCTCAATGGTGGAGACGAAGCAGATCAGAAGTCAACGAAAATGGTCGTCTGAGCCGCGGTTGACCGCAAACCAATCGAATGGAGGCATCGAATATTCATACAATGATGTGTCTTCTACGTACGAATAGATTCGCGCTTTGGTCCTGCAATTTAATCCGAGGAAATTATTTTTGTATCATATTTCGCATATTATTGTTGCATTCTTTTTTATGGCGACTTTACAACGATTTTTTCAAAATATTTTTATTATGTTGTTTTATTCCTCGAAACTCTTGAAAAACGGGTTCAATGAAATAACAATTGCATAAATGTTTTTATTTGAAATATCCAACAATATTACCATCTTTAAGCAAGAGCTCGCGTGTAAGTAGCATGCGTTTCGCATTTTGCATAAAATAAATTATTTAATAAATACAAAATAAAGCAAAAACCACCAATGCAACCAAAAGAGACAGGGAAACAAAGAACAAAAAAACAACTCACCAAAAAACCATCATGCCTGCCCGCATTGATGACCGCGAACGAAATCTCCTTAAATGGAGTAAAAGGAGATCCCTTTAACATGAGCCTTTGCAAGCAATCGACCAGAGTGACTGCGATTATCATTTATCGTTTCGGCTTTTAAAGGCACTCGTGGGGTTTTTTTCACGACCTAGTGGACGTGGCGTTTATGTGTGTACAGCAGCAGCAGCAGCAGCAGCAGCAAAAAACACACAGCCCCGACGAAACTAAAAGATAAATAAAGAAAAGGATTGTCCGCTCCTTTTTTGCATCTCGTGCATATGCGCACGGAACGCGGATCGGGCCAGAAAAGTCGATCAAAACCCATCCGCGTGACCACCGACCATCATCATCAGCAGCAGCATCAGCAGCCGTCACCGTCGTCATCGTGCGGTGGCTCCGGGCGGCGGCTCCGGCCAAACGATAACCAAATCGGACCGGTGGAAATATGTTGTTAAAAGTTAATTACCAATCGATAACTGTCGCCAGCGGGCCAGCCGCGGAAGGCGGGACGGCGGCAGCACACGGCCCGCCCCAGCCGATAAAGACATAG
This sequence comes from Anopheles cracens, assembly GCA_002091845.1. Classification (NCBI taxonomy): domain Eukaryota; kingdom Metazoa; phylum Arthropoda; class Insecta; order Diptera; family Culicidae; genus Anopheles; species Anopheles cracens. The sequence continues at coordinate 95,893 of KZ069433.1, forward strand.
CTGTGATGTGGGGTATGAGAGCGAGAGAGAGAAAAAAGAACTTACATACTAAATAAAGTTAAAAAACAACTTGAAAGGATTTTCGAAGCGTATCGATCGACTTATTTGCCAAGGAGCGCGGCTAGGTGATACCATTTCGTCGATATGGATCAAATGGAGCGAAGGAGCATTGCAAAAAAAAACACAAATATACACCAACACCGCCTCAGAAACGAAGGTGGTCAAATAAAGATATGGAGCCGAACCGAAAGGTGCGCTCATTTGCAGACTCGCCCGTGGTGAGGTATGTGGAGCACATTTTAATACGCCCGGGAATTTATGATACTTTTGAAACCCGTTACTCATTAAAGCGATCGGCCGAAACCCGTGAAGAAATTGAAGAAAGTTCCAAATTTTTAGAATTTAGAACCATTTTCCAGTATTTCAATTTATATCCTACTGAGGAGAAAACAACATTGTCTGAGCCTTGTGTCCATACCGCCAGTTGTTCCCGAGAACGAAAGATAAAACACGTTTCTGTATTTCTAAAAATACAGCAAAAAGCTATATTCTTTTTGAGAATAACTTTACGACATTTTTAACTGCCCCATGCTCTGTTATAGGTTGCATGCGGAGCCCATAGGCATAGAGGGCCTACCGCGAAGGCTCACAGCAACTATCGCACAGGACCACACAATATGTGTTTAAAAAAAAACGACAAGAAACAAACCGCTATCGTCCAATTTTGGACGGGGCCGTACCGTCCCGACTGATGCGCAGGTCTTCATCCGAACAAAAGACTGCAACCGTCAGGACACGAACCCACCCCGTTCGCCACCAGGACGCGGCTTGGGCCGCCCGAAAGCTTCTGCGCCACGCAAAATCAATACGGTAGCGGCAAGTGCAGATTATTTCTTCACCCATAACGTTTGTCAGCGAGAAAGATTATTTTCCTCCCGCGGAAGGGTTCCCTTGCGCTTCGAGTCGCTGCTTCTTTCGTATGCATGCTTTGTTGCTGTTCTTATTCTGCACTTCCATTATTCGCGCAGTGTGTTTTTTTTAGATTATTTCTTCACCCATAACGTTTGTCAGCGAGAAAGATTATTTTCCTCCCGCGGAAGGGTTCCCTTGCGCTTCGAGTCGCTGCTTCTTTCGTATGCATGCTTTGTTGCTGTTCTTATTCTGCACTTCCATTATTCGCGCAGTGTGTTTTTTTTCGTACCGCGAGCCATTTGTGCGGGCCTGCATTTGCCAGCGGTTGAATAATTTAGACATTATTTATGAAAGCTTACTTAGGCGACGGGCGTTTATGGTCGGCATAAATCAAGCGAAACGATCGCTGGTGCCGCTGGTGCGTGCGGGATAAATGTGATGTGATTTTCCACCAAGCGATGAAGTGAGACTGCTGTGTTGGTGGTGTTGGAAGTCGTAGAGTGGGCAGACTGGACAGAGTGTACATCCTTTTGCGCTGCGTAAAAGGGCCCCGTGAGTGACGGATTTGTTTTTGGTATTATTTGCCGAAGAGAGGGTAGTGCTTGGTTCGTGATTTCTTTATTATATGGTACGTGGAGTCAATTGTATGTTCTGTCGTTTTGGAAAATATGAATTGACTATGCATGAAGTGATATTGGAGAGGCATATGATTTATATCTTGGGTTTTTAGAATTTAGAACCATTTTCCAGTATTTCAATTTATATCCTACTGAGGAGAAAACAACATTGTCTGAGCCTTGTGTCGATACCGCCAGTTGTTCCCGCGAACGAAAGATAAAACACGTTTCTGTATTTCTAAAAATACAGCAAAAAGCTATATTATTTTTGAGAATAACTTTACGACATTTTTAACTGCCCCATGCTCTTTTATAGATTGCATGCGGAGCCCATAGGCATAGAGGGCCTACCGCGAAGGCTCACAGCAACTATCGCACAGGACCACACAATATGTGTTTTTTTTTTCGCATTTTTGGTTTCCTAGAGATATAAAAGGTTATGTGCGAACTTGCCACTTTTTTGTGTGAAAACTATCGAAAAATACTTGATGGTGGTCTCTTTCGCGGCGAATGTCATTTCTAAGAAAAGAGCATCAAAGGGACCTTGGAGAGTTTTAAGTTTTAAGTCAATTGTTGGAAAATATGGATTGACTATGGATGAAGTGATATTAGAGAGGCATATGATTTATATCTTGGGGTTTTAGAATTTAGAATCATTTTCCAGTATTTCAATTTATATCCTACTGAGAAGAGTACAATATTGTCTGCGTCTGGTGTCGATACCGACAGTTGTTCTCGAGAAGGAAAGATAAAACACGTTTCTGTATTGCTGAAAATACAGCAAAAAGTTATATTCTTTTTGAGAATAATTTTACGACATTTTTAACTGCCCATGCTCTATTATCGGTTGCATGCGGAGCCCATAGGCACAGAGGACCTACCGCAAAGGCTCAAAGCACCTCTCGCATAGGATTTATTTTTTCCCAGTTTTAGTTTTCTAAAGATAAAAAGGGTTATGATCGAACTTGCCACTTTTTTGTGTGAAAACTATCGAAAAATAGTTGATGGTGGTCTCTTTCGCGGCGAATGTCATTTCCGAGAAAGGCGCTTCAAAAAAAACTGCTTCCCATGATGTTTGACTGGTGAGTTTTGAGAATTTTGTTCCTTGTTTTCTTTCGTTCCCACCCGTACATCCCATCGGGGGGATAAAAAATCGCTCTTTGCACCTCCTCGGGAAGAGCTCGGGAAGTAATTCGCCGCGTCGGAGTGGCCGTTGAATAAAAAAAACTGCTTCCCATGATGTTTGACTGGTGAGTTTTGAGAATTTTGTTCCTTGTTTTCTTTCGTTCCCACCCGTACATCCCATCGGGGGGATAAAAAATCGCTCTTTGCACCTCCTCGGGAAGAGCTCGGGAAGTAATTCGCCGCGTCGGAGTGGCCGTTGAATAATTCATGAGCTGCCAGCATCCATCGGGGCCAATTGTCCATCGTCGCGAACTGCGAGGGTCAGAGGGAGGCGCTGTTGGGCCGGATGGGAGATTCACGTTAAAATGCGTGAATGCAAAATGCGACATTCTCCCGCACGATTATGGCGAGTGTGCTGATGCATTCCACCGCAAACGCAAACCGATCGATCGCGAGAAAGATGCAACTTCACCGGGCCTGTTAAGCGTTTTCCCGGCACTGTGGGGGGAAAAGCATTCCGGGAAGGACGCACGTCGCGAATGGGTGAATTTACCTTTTACTATCGACCACAACAACAACAGCGTCCCAGCAGCCCCTGTGCTGCGGCCGGGTCGGTTCGGGTCGGCGAATGCGCGAAAATGGTAATTGCCCATCGGCAGTGGCAAACTGCGGGACGAAACATAATCGCCCATCGCCAGTTTCGGACTGCGCGCGTTGTTCGGTTTCACCATCGCGCACGGGCGATGAGGAAAGAAAGAAAAAAAAACGACAAGAAACAAACCGCTATCGTCCAATTTTGGACGGGGCCGTACCGTCCCGACTGATGCGCAGGTCTTCATCCGAACAAAAGACTGCAACCGTCAGGACACGAACCCATCCCGTTCGCCACCAGGACGCGGCTTGGGCCGCCCGAAAGCTTCTGCGCCACGCAAAATCAATACGGTAGCGGCAAGTGCAGATTATTTCTTCACCCATAACGTTTGTCAGCGAGAAAGATTATTTTCCTCCCGCGGAAGGGTTCCCTTGCGCTTCGAGTCGCTGCTTCTTTCGTATGCATGCTTTGTTGCTGTTCTTATTCTGCACTTCCATTATTCGCGCAGTGTGTTTTTTTTTTCGTATCGCGAGCCATTTGTGCGGGCCTGCATTTGCCAGCGGTTGAATAATTTAGACATTATTTATGAAAGCTTACTTAGGCGACGGGCGTTTATGGTCGGCATAAATCAAGCGAAACGATCGCTGGTGCCGCTGGTGCGTGCGGGATAAATGTGATGTGATTTTCCACCAAGCGATGAAGTGAGACTGCTGTGTTGGTGGTGTTGGAAGTCGTAGAGTGGGCAGACTGGACAGAGTGTACATCCTTTTGCGCTGCGTAAAAGGGCCCCTTGAGTGACGGATTTGTTTTTGGTATTATTTGCCGAAGAGAGGGTAGTGCTTGGTTCGTGATTTCTTTATTATATGGTACGTGGAGTCAATTGTATGTTCTGTCGTTTTGGAAAATATGAATTGACTATGCATGAAGTGATATTGGAGAGGCATATGATTTATATCTTGGGTTTTTAGAATTTAGAACCATTTTCCAGTATTTCAATTTATATCCTACTGAGGAGAAAACAACATTGTCTGAGCCTTGTGTCCATACCGCCAGTTGTTCCCGAGAACGAAAGATAAAACACGTTTCTGTATTTCTAAAAATACAGCAAAAAGCTATATTATTTTTGAGAATAACTTTACGACATTTTTAACTGCCCCATGCTCTTTTATAGATTGCATGCGGAGCCCATAGGCATAGAGGGCCTACCGCGAAGGCTCACAGCAACTATCGCACAGGACCACACAATATGTGTTTTTTTTTCGCATTTTTGGTTTCCTAGAGATATAAAAGGTTATGTGCGAACTTGCCACTTTTTTGTGTGAAAACTATCGAAAAATACTTGATGGTGGTCTCTTTCGCGGCGAATGTCATTTCTAAGAAAAGAGCATCAAAGGGACCTTGGAGAGTTTTAAGTTTTAAGTCAATTGTTGGAAAATATGGATTGACTATGGATGAAGTGATATTAGAGAGGCATATGATTTATATCTTGGGGTTTTAAAATTTAGAATCATTTTCCAGTATTTCAATTTATATCCTACTGAGTAGAGTACAATATTGTCTGCGTCTGGTGTCGGGGAATTTATGATACTTTTGAAACCCGTTACTCATTAAAGCGATCGGCCGAAACCCGTGAAGAAATTGAAGAAAGTTCCAATAAATGTTTTACGAGGTGGGTGTGTTGTTCTTTTATATGCTGCAAGAATTTCGAGCGTGTACATTGTTGTGGTGCAGGTTTCAACGCGAATTAAGTGATCGCATTACTGTGTACCGTAAAAAATACACATTGTTGTGTTTATTTTCATAAAAAAACTGCTTCCCATGATGTTTGACTGGTGAGTTTTGAGAATTTTGTTCCTTGTTTTCTTTCGTTCCCACCCGTACATCCCATCGGGGGGATAAAAAATCGCTCTTTGCACCTCCTCGGGAAGAGCTCGGGAAGTAATTCGCCGCGTCGGAGTGGCCGTTGAATAATTCATGAGCTGCCAGCATCCATCGGGGCCAATTGTCCATCGTCGCGAACTGCGAGGGTCAGAGGGAGGCGCTGTTGGGCCGGATGGGAGATTCACGTTAAAATGCGTGAATGCAAAATGCGACATTCTCCCGCACGATTATGGCGAGTGTGCTGATGCATTCCACCGCAAACGCAAACCGATCGATCGCGAGAAAGATGCAACTTCACCGGGCCTGTTAAGCGTTTTCCCGGCACTGTGGGGGGAAAAGCATTCCGGGAAGGACGCACGTCGCGAATGGGTGAATTTACCTTTTACTATCGACCACAACAACAACAGCGTCCCAGCAGCCCCTGTGCTGCGGCCGGGTCGGTTCGGGTCGGCGAATGCGCGAAAATGGTAATTGCCCATCGGCAGTGGCAAACTGCGGGACGAAACATAATCGCCCATCGCCAGTTTCGGACTGCGCGCGTTGTTCGGTTTCACCATCGCGCACGGGCGATGAGGAAAGAAAGAAAAAAAAACGACAAGAAACAAACCGCTATCGTCCAATTTTGGACGGGGCCGTACCGTCCCGACTGATGCGCAGGTCTTCATCCGAACAAAAGACTGCAACCGTCAGGACACGAACCCATCCCGTTCGCCACCAGGACGCGGCTTGGGCCGCCCGAAAGCTTCTGCGCCACGCAAAATCAATACGGTAGCGGCAAGTGCAGATTATTTCTTCACCCATAACGTTTGTCAGCGAGAAAGATTATTTTCCTCCCGCGGAAGGGTTCCCTTGCGCTTCGAGTCGCTGCTTCTTTCGTATGCATGCTTTGTTGCTGTTCTTATTCTGCACTTCCATTATTCGCGCAGTGTGTTTTTTTTTTCGTATCGCGAGCCATTTGTGCGGGCCTGCATTTGCCAGCGGTTGAATAATTTAGACATTATTTATGAAAGCTTACTTAGGCGACGGGCGTTTATGGTCGGCATAAATCAAGCGAAACGATCGCTGGTGCCGCTGGTGCGTGCGGGATAAATGTGATGTGATTTTCCACCAAGCGATGAAGTGAGACTGCTGTGTTGGTGGTGTTGGAAGTCGTAGAGTGGGCAGACTGGACAGAGTGTAATTATTATTTATTATTAAATTATTATAAATTGTTATATAATATAATCATTTATTATACAATTTGATTATATTTATTTGATAGAGAGTTCTAACAATACAATTCTTATTTGATTAAAAAAGTGAATTAAGTGAAATAATTCATGAATTACTATTCACTATATTTCATATTATCCTTTTCAAAAAGGAAAGCCAAACGACAATAACGACCATTCACGCGATTCTTGTGTTGCTTGTTTCTGTTGTGATACTTGAATTCCTATTCTATTTTCTGATAACTTAAGATGTTATAATGAAGAGAAACTCCGAGCTCGTTGCTTTTAATGTAGGAAATAATATTGAACAAAATATAAGAACTATTCAATCGAGTTAGATCGTTAAAAATACTTATGCTTTTAAGCTAAGTTCTCCTCTATTTTACCACATCGTTTTTTTTCAAATAAGGTTCGCGATTCTACAAATAAATAAATAAATTTGAGTTAAGAGTTGAGACAGTTCTCAAAGTAACCGCCAGATGGTGCTACTGCTATTTGAGTTTGTGTCAGTTCTGTTTGCATCACACATGTCTAATCGTTTCTATTTCTTATGCGAATTCTATTTCTATTCGTTCTATTTTCTCTTTGTTTGAGAGACTAGAGACTGGATGATTGAGATTAAATTTTTTGTGTTTTTCTTTAATCGGTTGCATGCGGAGCCCATAGGCACAGAGGACCTACCGCAAAGGCTCAAAGCACCTCTCGCATAGGATTTATTTTTTCCCAGTTTTAGTTTTCTAAAGATAAAAAGGGTTATGATCGAACTTGCCACTTTTTTGTGTGAAAACTATCGAAAAATAGTTGATGGTGGTCTCTTTCGCGGCGAATGTCATTTCCGAGAAAGGCGCTTCAAAGGGACCTTAGAGAGTTTTAAGACCTCCTGTGTGAACGATGATCTAAAGGATTTTACGTATATTTTATTTCATCATGTATCTAAAACATTCGAATGTGTTTGAAGGACTTGCTAAGCTGAGGCCAATGGTTTATGTTAAACAACAGCAACTAAACAAGTCTCTTTATTTATTATATTTATTTGTTTAATATATTCATTATTATTAAATTATTATTTATTATTAAATTATTATAAATTGTTATATAATATAATCATTTATTGTTTAATTTGATTATATTTATTTGATAGAGAGTTCTAACAATACAATTCTTATTTGATTAAAAAAGTGAATTAAGTGAAATAATTCATGAATTACTATTCACTATATTTCATATTATCCTTTTCAAAAAGGAAAGCCAAACGACAATAACGACCATTCACGCGATTCTTGTGTTGCTTGTTTCTGTTGTGATACTTGAATTCCTATTCTATTTTCTGATAACTTAAGATGTTATAATGAAGAGAAACTCCGAGCTCGTTGCTTTTAATGTAGGAAATAATATTGAACAAAATATAAGAACTATTCAATCGAGTTAGATCGTTAAAAATACTTATGCTTTTAAGCTAAGTTCTCCTCTACTTTACCACATCATTTTTTTTCAAATAAGGTTTGCGATTCTACGAAAAAAAAAATTTGAGTTAAGAGTTGAGACAGTTCTCAAAGTAACCGCCAGATGGTGCTACTGCTATTTGAGTTGGTGTCAGTTTTGTTCTGCATCACACATGTCTAATCGTTTCTATTTCTTATGCGAATTATATTTCTATTCGTTCTATTTTCTCTTTGTTTGAGAGACTAGAGACTGGATGATTGAGATTAAATTTTTTGTGTTTTTCTTTATATTTCTTAAAACATATCACATGGAAATGATGTTAGACATAATTGACATTAGGTGTAACGAATCAAAACATTTTTTGTAATTTGTATATTTTTCATTATTTCGACTCCTGTTGATAGTATATTGATAGCAATTTTCATCGTTAGCAGCAATTTTAAACTGTTCTAACAAATAATAAAGAGATGGAATATTAGTAGTTTCGGTTGCGTTGTGTATAAACTGACGGTACTGACGGGCAAGTGCCAGACGTCTAAAATAGTATATTGGTATAGAACATGCAAACTTTACGGAACCAAATGTGGCTGAGCATGAGTTATGTTTTTTTATAAACTTGATAAGCATTGAAATGTACTACAAACCTTGCTATGGCAACAATCCAAATTTAATAATATACTCCTGCGATGGGTACACTTTGTACGATTGACATGCCAATTGCAAGCAACATCTGGCAAGCTCCCACTATTGCAGCTGCATTATCATTTAAAATTTCAATCCTCTCCGCGCGCGCGGAATGAATGATGAGCTCATGAAGCGAATATAAGCCATCACCACCGGAGCCATAGGGAAGTTCCGTTCATTTAGCGAAAAGATTCCCAAGATAAATGTTCTCCCCGGACGCTGTCGGGATGGGAGGAACAGTGTTCGGTGGAGACAAAGGGTGAGGGGCCCGCGGGGAGACGAGAGTTAAAAAATAATTGCTAACCAAGCGCAGCAACCTCCACCTCCACCGGGCGGTCAAGGTTCTTGGTTGCAAAAGGCCAACGGTTTAATTGAAAACGGGATGGGAGGGCGCGTCTCGATGGGCGACCAAGGTGATGGTGCACGATCTGCACATTAGGGATAGCTTAGTTTGGCGCGAGCGAGCGGGAGGCCATTTAACGCCCTTGGAAACGGCCCGAGAGGACACCGGGACCGCACCGAGTGGCGGGAAAGGGAATTGTCTACGGAGAAGATTTTGACGGGCTGATACGGGCGTCGCGGATGGGATCGTTTGACGTGCTGGGTTGTATTGAATTATAGGCTAGGTCACATTATCTCCGGCTCGATCCTGGACGTTATCGTCTAAACTACGGAAAGGGGTTTCCTGTGGCAATGTGAGGCTCAAATTAGTGCTCGCTGAAAGGGCACCCGATGGCTATAAATTAAAGCCGGATTTTAATATTATAATTCAAAAATATGAAAACATGTTGCCTCCAATGTTTCTAACACTAAGGGATTAGCTGAGCCGACCCGACCCGACGGCCGTAAAAGTGTGGCTACGCACCTGTTTTGATTTCTTGGCGACCTTCCCGGCCGGGGCCGTCCCTTCGCTCGTAAAATGGCCACCGGACGAATGACGATATCATAATCTGATGATGAAAGTTAATAAATTGTGTCAGAAGCCATAAAAGTGTCCGATTATCGGGCCGGAATCGAGGCCGCCCGATGTCCGTGCGGTTCGGTTTCCCGAAATTAACATCGGCCGTTCGGGGGGTTTGCCCGGACGCCAAAGATTTGTGCGGTTAAAGTTGGGCTGTGATTGACCATAAATTCAGCGAAAATAGCGTTTGCTCATCAGGTTCCGCGAAACGACACGAAGCGCACAGAACACGGAGCGCACCAGCCGTCCCGGGCTCATTTGTGACCGCATCTTAACCACGCGGAGCAGCAGCAGCAGCAGCAGTCACCGACTGCATACAACGGTTGTGGTCTTCGCTACACCCGCAGGCGATGAAATTCAAAACCACCTCGCCACGGTGAGCGTTTTGCCGGATCGCGATCGCATTCGCGCACTGGCTTTTCGCACGGCCGCTGGTGGGGCTGGTGGCACACCCGGGCTCGTGCATGGCCAGAAGACATCCGATGCAAATTCATTGGCCGCCGGCGAGGCCATAAATTTTGAGTGCAACCGATAACACAACCGCGCGTCCTGGCATCATCCGGGGCCCCGGTGCCGGTGCCGGGGCGATTGCACTCCGAGTGTGTTAGGCTTTACATTTTTTATCCCCGGCTCGCATTAGAAAGTGATGCTGGGGAGTGTGTTTTGTTTGCTGTTAGAAATGAGGCTGACTGAAACAGAGAGAGAGCGCGAGAGAGAGAAATAGAGAGTTCGTGAGACATAGAGTGGGTGAGTGGTAAGTGTGTGTCACCGTTTCGGGACATGTGATATACTAATTTGAATATTTAACGAGCACACGCCATTGCTACACGACTTGTGAGGAGCTGATGTCTTAACGAAGAGCGTGAAGTGAGGCGTAAAAAAAATAATACTGTCTTGATAAATTAGATAATATCGGAGATTATTTGGTAATGATTGCGGAGAGTTTCAAAAGTTTGAAAGTGCCATTTTTTTCACTGCCTGCTGTGTGTAACGCTCGTGATGCAAGAATCATAAAGCAATGCTTAATATTGGTATTATTTCTTGCACATTGTGCTTGTGCTACATACACTCTAGTTTTACTTGTGATGTTGATGAAGTCTCACCTTTCAATCCTATAGTATGAGGCTCTGTCAAAGATAGCTAGCAGATCATGGATTTATTATCTGTCAAACATATTAGTAACTAAGATATTGAATGTGTCTTTGATTCCAAATTGAGTATTTTAACGAAGTTATTTAAACGAATTACAATTTAAACAATTTTAACGAATTTCAACGATAAACAATTCTAGAAACTATTCCTTTTTCGCGAACGAAAAAGGCGTTACAACCTACGCGAACATACCTATTATGTTATGGCACCTGTATCTTATCATACCGCGATCATCTTTTGGCTTAGTATTTGGCTTACTATTTCTACCACTATAGGATTGAAAGGTGAGACTTCATCAACATCACAAGTAAAACTAGAGTGTATGTAGCACAAGCACAATGTGCAAGAAATAATACCAATATTAAGCATTGCTTTATGATTCTTGCATCACGAGCGTTACACACAGCAGGCAGTGAAAAAAATGGCACTTTCAAACTTTTGAAACTCTCCGCAATCATTACCAAATAATCTCCGATATTATCTAATTTATCAAGACAGTATTATTTTTTTTACGCCTCACTTCACGCTCTTCGTTAAGACATCAGCTCCTCACAAGTCGTGTAGCAATGGCGTGTGCTCGTTAAATATTCAAATTAGGCGATCATCTTTTGGCTTAGTATTTGGCTTACTATTTCTACCACAAAGGATGAATTAGTCGATTAGTCAATCCTTACTTTTTCATAAAAGCACTTTACTACCATAGCCATAGCTTGGTAGTAAAGGTCATAGCTTTAGACAGGAATAATATTTTTGTTATATTTTTTATATAATCTGTCACATTTTGTAAGTATGTCAAGCTCACTGGGACATTGATACGTTTGGTTTTCGATTTTTACGACGCATTTGAAACGACTAACATAGCAAAAAATCAATATTTTCAAATCAATTAAATCAATATTATATTTTTTCAGTATTTTTTTACATACCTTGCCAGTGTTAGATTAGCAAATAATGTACATGATTTGAAAGGTTATGTTTTCAGCGTTTTCCGAAAAAAAAAATTGGAACCAAAATATGCTACAAAAAAATACTAAAAATCGAAATATACGAAATTCCTTATTTTATGCCTAAAAGTACATTGAACAAGTCAAAATGCATTTTAAAAAATCAGTCAAAAATATACCAACATCATTCAAGATCGTTTAAATGTTCCTGTGTTTTTAAACTAATTTTAAAACGATTATTTGTATAAAAAAAAGATTTTTCGTAAGTGGGCGTATAGTTATGCTACATGGTGCGATTTTGACGGTGGTAGAATAAATGATAATAGTGTGCGTAAAAATGTGAAAAATTCGTCACAGACGTTGTGAGAAATCCTCACGAATGTTCTTTGTCCGTGCACTTCGTTTTCTTTCACCCGAAAATGTTCCGCCCGAAAATGTCCAAGAAAATGATGATACGCGGTCAACTGTCTATTTGCTTCTGTGTATTCATCTGTCCGAATGTGTAGAGTTCATTACAAGTTTAGTTCGTGCCTGCGTTTAACCTTCGTCCGTTTCTGTTTACAATATTGAGTTCATTTCTACCAAATTGATCTAGATAAGTATTTTGAATTCCAAATCGATCTAAATTC
>KZ069433.1:108053-126552 GCA_002091845.1 Anopheles cracens
AGTTATGTTACGGGTTGTATAAATAAAATACTTAATTAGGGTTTTGCTATTGTTCTTTAATCTTGAAATCTAGTTATTTTTAGATGAAATTGCTAATTTTACTTAACTCTAGATAACCTTTCCAATTGCAATAATAATGGTTAGACTCATCTTGTCGATTTCTTTTAGGTTTCTTACAAAAGTTGAAGAGATTTTATGCGTACTTTTTTAGCTTTTTTGTGACTCCCAGAAGTTTTGGTCTCAACTTTAAGTTTGAAGTTCAGAAACTGTTATGCTTATGACAATATATTTTCTAAAAGGTGTTTTTAAATAAAATATAAAACAGATTTTGAAAGTGGTGTTAAAAACTGGAACTTGAACTATGTCCATAAAAGTCAGAGCTATAGCTATAGTTTTCTGCATAGCCCCATCAACAATCACCCGATCGCACGGAAATCGCAATCTTTTCCATTGTAGCATTCCATTTTCACCGCATCGCCACTAACAGCATAATGTGGCATCACGCAAGGCAAAAAAAGAATACCCCTTCAGAGCGCAGCGATAAGCTCTTGACATCTTTGTTTCACGGTTCACACCTACACCGGCCGTCGCCCCTTCACATCGCCGCGAGAGGTAGGTCAGTTCACGATGCTTTCCGAAACGCGTCGTCGTCGGACACGCCACACACCGGTCAGCGCCCGGGTCGTGGGAGGATTTCGAGCGGACCATCGCGATTTTCTGCGACCTCAAACGCCCGCCCATCTGACACCTCCGTTTGTGTGCGCGCGAGTGACCGAAAGCGGGTGGGATATGGTGGAGAAAATTAATTATTCGGCCCACCGCGATAGGCCGGCCAGATCTGGTATCTGGAGATGAGAGATCGCCTGTCCGGCGGTTGTCTTAGTAATTATAAGACTTTCGTTTACATACGAGCACGGCGCGTGGAGCATGCCATCTCGAGCTTTCTAGCATTTCTTTATAGGAATATAAATGTCAATTACAAAACCACAGTGTGTGTCTTCGCCTCTATTGCATCCATGTACGGGGGGAAAATTTATCACTTGGACTGTTAAAACACACACGTAGCGCATTGCGATAGAATCCGATCTCCATTTCGTACTCCGGAGGGACCTATTTCAGTGACTGTTAAAGCTAACGGAACCACCAGCATCGTTTAGCATCGAATGGCATTCTCCTGCTGGTGGAGATGGTGCCGAACGTACCATGTCGCCTTTCTCTCGCGACAATCGTTCAACCCTTCACAGTGTCCTTTCTCCTCCGGGTGGAGCCTTCGAGGGGCCGTTTTGTTGCGAAATATTCTACCCTGATGGCATAATTTTTCACCACATTTCCACGGCCACGATCGGCCATATTGATATCGCGTCGGAGCAAATGGATAGGTACGCGATTGTCCCTGCAATTGCCGGAGTTAATGCCGGACATAAATCTCGGCACGTGGAGGATTTATGCATCTGTGTGGAATGTTGCGTTCAAATGAGGTATCAAATGCACGGGATGATGGGATTCTTCGGACATGTCATAAAGATGGTTCTGGGTGGGGAGGGAGATCAGATTTTCATTTCATGTTGGAGCAGCAATACAAAATAACAAAAATAAATAAAAATAAATAATAAAAAAGAATAAAAAGTTCACAAAATCGATCGCTTCGCGCCAGCACGAGCGAAACAATGACGGGCGCCTGTCAAGTTATTATCGGCTTGTCGGCATTACAATATCACCGTCATGCGGGTCGGCACCGAAGGCTCCACCGTGGGCATGACAAAAAAAGAGAAGAAGGCCATTTTGTCTCACCAGAGGTTCTCCCGTGGACGCCACTAAACGGCCGGCACAATTGGCGGTGAATGGATTGTATTATTATCGTCGTTTATGGCAGCTTTCGGCTTTACGTTGTCCGACGCTGTTGCTGCTGCTATTGTTGCGCTCCGTTGCCTGCTTGGTCTGCAGATGTTACTCGGGCTTTACTTTGCATACGTCTTCCAGGCGCGCTCGCGCACACCGCGACCGGAAGGTGTGGAACGATGTGTGCAAGGTAACGCCAAGGTTGACGCATGCTCTGGGGGTCGATTTCGCACTGCGCTGGCAGCGGGGAGGTTGTTGCACTTCCGGATTGTTTGTTTTCCGGTTTTTGGGCGAGCGAGAGGCGAGTGGATGCAACCCACCGGAGAGGAAACAGCCCGCACTGCAGCACGAACCTTGATGCACACGGCGTTGGCGCGACAATGTCGTTTGTTTTAATACATTTCGGAAACACATTGGGCGGGCTTTATGGAGCTGCGTGCAAGGGTGCAATAATCGTTCGAAGCCGAAAACGAAATATTCTTGGCTTCTTTTAGCACCTATTATTTACAGCGACCTTTTACTGTATGCGGTTGTTGTTGTGGGCAAAATTGAATTTGTTTGGCCATGCCCTGTCCATTTAAATATATCGTTTCGATTCATGCGACATTCAGATGGGATTTTTTATATTTTTTATTAAGTATGCATTTTTTAAATAACCTATAATTATTCTTGGAACATTGTATGGTACAAATGGAATTATATTGGTACGATTATCGTTCGCACTCATGGTTTTACATGACGAAATGCAGGAAAATATGTTCACTTTGTTACTGATTCTATTGTTTTGAAATCATTATCATTAGCTGTTTGAATATTTACTTATTTTTAAATAGAATATAGTATAATATATTGAATTTCTGCATTCCGGTAAGAGCTCTACTCTCTCACTTAAAAAAAAATATCGAAAACAACACAAATGCTTTGCTTCACTAAATTTCAAGTGTGTTTTCAATGGGAATTGTGTTTAAATTATATCTATCCGTTAACGCAATACGTCTTAGCTTCAAAAAGAATCCTTCGAAAAGAATCCGCGAAAAAATCCTTATGATTTTTGACAAAACCTAAATTACATATTATTTGAATTGCCGCGTATCCACGAAACATGAGATAATTAACATATTAAAATTTGTTTCACAATCAAATTTTAATGATATTTTCCCTCAATGGGTGAATATTTATTTCGTATTTATATTTTTTTTATAAAGTACTTAAACAGGATGGAACTTTATAATGTTACACTTTTCATCTTTATAGAAAAATAACAAAATATCAGTTAAATTCAAGTCAAGTCGAAAATCAATCGGTAATCATAAAGAACATTCATTTCAGCAGGTAATGTCAAAATATTTCGTTCATAAACTAACAGAAACCCGTCATTGCCACCGTCTCACTATTTCACACGTCCCAATGACCTTTTGCCAACCGTTTCGGCGAGTGCATTCGTGTGTACGCCCCTACCATCTACGACCTATCTCTTGTATAGCCTGCCAGCTCTTCCGTCCCTTCTCTCCCACCCGAAAGGACCTGGCAAAAATGAAGCTGGCGCGATGCTAATACGATCACGATCTCACATCATACGCTCCGTTGCTATGTGTTTTCGCCGTATGAAGCAAAGCAGCAGCGCCCTGCGTCTTGTGCTTCTAAACGGCGGGTGTAACAGTGTGTTCTCCGCCGGGCGAACCCCATGAACAATGCCGCTGCGTCCGATTGCATGCACGCTCGAGCTTGTGCGCATCCCGACGACCGTAACGCCGACGTCCGGCGATGAGGATGACCGCCGTTCCGTGTGTATGTCGTGAGCTAATGTAATAAACCATTCGAAAACAAATAGTACCGCACCGCTTGCCCCTACCGGCCGAAGGAACCCACCACGGCTCATGGGACTTGGACAGTAAGAAACGAAAAACCGTTGCATTCATAGCCATCGCCTGACATGCAACCGAATCACGCCGGACGGGAAGAGACATGGAGGAGTAGGTTGGTTGGGTGGGAGGGGGTGTGACACATGATGCTGGTTAAAACACTTCCACCTCACCCGATGGGCCGGATGGGTGGCTGCATAGCACGCCAGCAAGGATGAAGCCTTGTTGGCGTAAGTGCGAATAAAATCAACCTTCCGTCGTTTTCCCGCCCGGCTGTGCAGAGCCTGCCAGATGGATCTGCGCATCCGACGGACGTGGATGGGATGGCGTACGGTTCGGGAGGCACCGGAGGCACCGAATGCAGTCCCGCTGCGCGTTTCGGACAGTGTTCCGTAAATCGTCCCGTCGACAACCGTTTTGATAAATCACTTCTGGTGCGTGATTGTGTGTGTGAGTGTGTGAGTGCAAAAATGTAGGTTAGGTGAGCACGATGTGAACCCGTATCGTGTAATAGGAGAACCTTTCGAAATGAAGCATAGGAAATCTTTTTTTTCTTCAAAATTTGCTGGTTTTAAGTGGCAAATAAGTATGCGATGTGCGTAACAAAAGTCTTTAAGTTGCGATTTTGAGCGACGTATATGAATTTATGTATAAAACTACATTTCTTGTTTGGAATTTTCCATTTTGCTAATGAAAATTTTCGAGAATTTAATTTAAATATTAAGACGAAATCGACATCATGTAGTATTTCGAACAGAACTCATGAAGTTTCATAAAATGATATTTATGTGACGAATGATAATTGATAATTGCTAATTAATAAAATTTGATAAAAATGAGATAATATTAGGAATAAAAAATAATAAATTCAAGATCATAATAGTATCATCATTATTTATAAGAAAATTACATGAAAACAAATTTAATATAAAACAAAAAATATGAACATTTTTGTATTTGATATTTATTTTAAAGATTTTAACAAACAAGCTTAAAACTAGAATAATTAGGCTCAAACCTCACATTTATTGTAAGTTAATTTCTGCTAATATTCAAAATTAATCATAAAAAACCAACAATGTATCTAACATGACATGTGTAGAAATCAGCTCTCATTATAGCGACGTGTTGAAACAGTCCCGAGCTGACTGAATCATATGCATATGCATTATAAATTCGTCAAGCGTTCACGCGTGCGATTTGATAAGCTAATTCGAATGTAAATACCCTTATTGGTAGCCATTTATTCCGTTGCCGGTGCGGGCGAGTTAGGCCAAACGCCTTACCGGAACTCTGCGAGCGAGCGAATGTGATGAATAAACTCCGCGGTTAATCTGGCCTCCCCAGACGGATGAAGGTTATCATCGCGTAAGCAGCTTCTCCCACCTCACGTCCATAGTGGTGCACTGCAAAAAACACACTGTCGTACAACTTCATAATTGCTACAAAACTGCAAAACGCGTAACGGCCGGTTGTTGAAAATGTTGCCGCAGCGTGCAGAATGTTTTGCAGAAGAAAAAAAAAGCAAAACAAGAAAAAAAGACGTCGGCGGCATTCCGCAGCGACCTTGTGCGGGTGGAAAATGGGGCCGTCGGTATGGAATTATATTGGGTGGTGCGATAACGAAAGAAAAAAACACCGTACCACCTATCGCACCGGGAAGCGACGCAATCCGGTTTTGCGCTATGCAATTTCATTGTGGAATATGTTTACAGGACTGCCCTCCGGGTGCGGGGAGCCTCGATACTATCGGAGCATATTAAGATGTTATGGAAATGATCCGAATGTGGAACGAGTTTCCCTCTCCCCGGTGGTGGGTGGGGAGAGGAGGGGAGGGGAGCTATGTGCGCACTAAATCCAGCACCTAAATCTTTTTTCACGGCTTACGGCTTTATTGTGCACTGCTGCACGGTGGATTGAGCTGGCTTCCCCGACCGTCGAGCGATTTATTTTACGATCCACTTATGAATAAATCAGATCACAATCGAAGGTGCAAGATCATAAAAAAACGTATATAGCTGCATGTGTGCCCGATCGATCTGGCTGCAGGGTGAGACTAATCAAATGACTACCGTGACGGATTGGAAAGCCATGGCGGCTGATGGAAAGCCCGATACCGAGCTGGGAGGTTTGATGTGGCGTGTTTGGTTAACATATGTAAAGTGTTTGACATGAGTTTGTAACGGTACTGCTGTGGGATTGAATGGAACTGCTATACAGTGAGTGACGCACGAAATAAAACACACCGTTTGAGATTTTTTGTCCATCTCATCAAAGTCCCCAAAACAACAGTGTTTGAGTGTAATGGAATGTATCGCTGAAAAGTTTGAAGGTAGTGTTTAATACAATAGACGATCATTTCAAAGACGATCAAATCAATTGAATAAGTGGTTTGTAATTTCAATGTTAATTTATTATTTTACATTGAAGAGATTCGAAATCTGTTATCAAATTTAAGTTCAATATCAAGTTTTTTTTATCATGCATCCAATATTTTTCAAGTAGTATTTTGTTATTATTTTTCCTGGTCACAAAGTCCTTGTAATACAAGTTTCCTCTAAGAAGTATGCTATATGCAATTCACTGTAAATGTCGCGTTATAAATATTGTATCAACAATGTATTTGTAATTTTAATAAGCTTTCTCAGTGGGGCGTTTTTAAAGCATCAAGCGCTACTTGGAGCAAGTGTGCTGAATCAGCCCGAAAGTATGCAATTTTCATGCCTAATGCTTTATCATTCCGTTGCCAACGATTTAGTTACGTTAATGACTTGTTACCCAGTTTTACTTCGAATCTTTTCGTTAATATTTTATGATCTCTATTTACTCTTTCATGTGTGTTTAATGTGTTTTTCTCCAAATATTCAAAATTAATCATAAAAAACCAACAATGTATCTAACATGACATGTGTAGAAATCAGCTCTCATTATAGCGACGTGTTGAAACAGTCCCGAGCTGACTGAATCATATGCATATGCATTATAAATTCGTCAAGCGCTCACGCGTGCGATTTGATAAGCTAATGCGAATGTAAATACCCTTATTGGTAGCCATTTATTCCGTTGCCGGTGGGGGCGAGTTAGGCCAAACGCCCTACCGGAACTCTGCGAGCGAGCGAATGTGATGAATAAACTCCGCGGTTAATCTGGCCTCCCCAGACGGATGAAGGTTATCATCGCGTAAGCAGCTTCTCCCACCTCACGTCCATAGTGGTGCACTGCAAAAAACACACTGTCGTACAACTTCATAATTGCTACAAAACTGCAAAACGCGTAACGGCCGGTTGTTGAAAATGTTGCCGCAGCGTGCAGAATGTTTTGCAGAAGAAAAAAAAAGCAAAACAAGAAAAAAAGACGTCGGCGGCATTCCGCAGCGACCTTGTGCGGGTGGAAAATGGGGCCGTCGGTATGGAATTATATTGGGTGGTGCGATAACGAAAGAAAAAAACACCGTACCACCTAACGCACCGGGAAGCGACGCAATCCGGTTTTGCGCTATAGGTTGGTTGGGTGGGAGGGGGTGTGACACATGATGCTGGTTAAAACACTTCCACCTCACCCGATGGGCCGGATGGGTGGCTGCATAGCACGCCAGCAAGGATGAAGCCTTGTTGGCGTAAGTGCGAATAAAATCAACCTTCCGTCGTTTTCCCGCCCGGCTGTGCAGAGCCTGCCAGATGGATCTGCGCATCCGACGGACGTGGATGGGATGGCGTACGGTTCGGGAGGCACCGGAGGCACCGAATGCAGTCCCGCTGCGCGTTTCGGACAGTGTTCCGTAAATCGTACCGTCGACAACCGTTTTGATAAATCACTTCTGGTGCGTGATTGTGTGAGTGCAAAAATGTAGGTTAGGTGAGCACGATGTGAACCCGTATCGTGTAATAGGAGAACCTTTCGAAATGAAGGTTAGGAAATCTTGTTTTTTTCTTCAAAATTTGCTGGTTTTAAGTGGCAAATAAGCAAGTATGCAGTTCCCGGTATGCAATGTGTGTAACAAAAGTTTTTAAATTGCGATTTTGAGCGACGTATATGAATTTATGTATAAAACTACATTTCTTGTTTGGAATTTTCCATTTTGCTAATGAAAATTTTCGAGAATTTAATTTAAATATTAAGACGAAATCGACATCATGTAGTATTTCGAACAGAACTCATGAAGTTTCATAAAATGATATTTATGTGACGAATGATAATTGATAATTGCTATTTCGGCGAGTGCATTCGTGTGTACGCCCCTACCATCTACGACCTATCTCTTGTATAGCCTGCCAGCTCTTCCGTCCCTTCGCTCCCACCCGAAAGGACCTGGCAAAAATGAAGCTGGCGCGATGCTAATACGATCACGATCTCACATCATACGCTCCGTTGCGATGTGTTTTCGCCGTATGAAGCAAAGCAGCAGCGCCCTGCGTCTTGTGCTTCTAAACGGCGGGTGTAACAGTGTGTTCTCCGATGGTTTTACATGACGAAATGCAGGAAAATATGTTCACTTTGTTACTGATTCTATTGTTTTGAAATCATTATCATTAGCTGCTTGAATATTTACTTATTTTTAAATAGAATATAGTATAATGTATTGAATTTCTGCATTCGGGTAAGACTCTACTCTCTACTCTCTTGCACTCTACTCTCTCACTTAAAAAAGAAAATTATCGAAAACAACACAAATGCTCTGCTTCACTAAAGCACTTTGGGAATTGTGTTTAAATTATATCTCTCCGTTCAAGCAATACGGCTAAGCTAAAAAAATCCTTATAATTTTTGACAAAACCTAAAATACATATTATTTGAATTGCTGCGTATCCACGAAACAAGAGATTGTTAAAATATTAAAATTTGTTTCACAATCAAATTGTAATGATATTTTCTCTCAATGGGTGAATATTTATTTCGTATTTATATTTTTTTTATAAAGTACTTAAACAGGATGGAACTTTATAATGTTATACTTTTCATCTTTATAGAAAAAATAACAAAATATCAGTTAAATTCAAGTCGAGTCGAAAATCAATCGGTAATCATAAAGAGCATTCATTTCAGCAGGTAATGTCAAAATATTTCGTTCATAAACTAACAGAAACCCGTCATTGCCACCGTCTCACTATTTCACTCGTTCGAAGCCGAAAACGAAATATTCTTGGCTTCTTTTAGCACCTATTATTTACAGCGACCTTTTACTGTATGCGGTTGTAGTTGTGGGCAAAATTGAATTTGTTTGGCCATGTCCTGTCCATTTAAATATATCGTTTCGATTCATGCGACATTCAGATGAGTTTTTTTTATTTTTTATTAAGTATGTATTTTTTTAAATAACCTATAATTATTCTTGGAACATTGTATGGTACAAATGGAATTATATTGGTACGATTATCGTTCGTACTCATGGTTTTACATGACGAAATGCAGGAAAATATGTTCACTTTGTTACTGATTCTATTGTTTTGAAATCATTATCATTAGCTGCTTGAATATTTACTTATTTTTAAATAGAATATAGTATAATGTATTGAATTTCTGCATTCGGGTAAGACTCTACTCTCTACTCTCTTGCACTCTACTCTCTCACTTAAAAAAGAAAATTATCGAAAACAACACAAATGCTCTGCTTCACTAAAGCACTTAGGATTTATGCATCTGTGTGGAATGTTGCGTTCAAATGAGGTATCAAATGCACGGGATGATGGGATTCTTCGGACATGTCATAAAGATGGTTCTGGGTGGGGAGGGAGATCAGATTTTCATTTCATGTTGGAGCAGCAATACAAAATAACAAAAATAAATAAAAATAAATAATAAAAAAGAATAAAAAGTTCACAAAATCGATCGCTTCGCGCCAGCACGAGCGAAACAATGACGGGCGCCTGTCAAGTTATTATCGGCTTGTCGGCATTGCAATATCACCGTCATGCGGGTCGGCACCGAAGGCTCCACCGTGGGCATGACAAAAAAAACAAGAAGGCCATTTTGTCTCACCAGAGGTTCTCCCGTGGACGCCACTAAACGGCCGGCACAATTGGCGGTGAATGGATTGTATTATTATCGTCGTTTATGGCAGCTTTCGGCTTTACGTTGTCCGACGCTGTTGCTGCTGCTATTGTTGCGCTCCGTTGCCTGCTTGGTCTGCAGATGTTACTCGGGCTTTACTTTGCATACGTCTTCCAGGCGCGCTCGCGCACACCGCGACCGGAAGGTGTGGAACGATGTGTGCAAGGTAACGCCAAGGTTGACGCATGCTCTGGGGGTCGATTTCGCACTGCGCTGGCAGCGGGGAGGTTGTTGCACTTCCGGATTGTTTGTTTTCCGGTTTTTGGGCGAGCGAGAGGCGAGTGGATGCAACCCACCGGAGAGGAAACAGCACGAACTGCAGCACGAACCTTGATGCACACGGCGTTGGCGCGACAATGTCGTTTGTTTTAATACATTTCGGACAAACATTGGGCGGGCTTTATGGAGCTGCGTGCAAGGGTGCAATAATCGTTCGAAGCCGAAAACGAAATATTCTTGGCTTCTTTAGAGCATGCCATCTCGAGCTTTCTAGCATTTCTTTATAGGAATATAAATGTCAATTACAAAACCACAGTGTGTGTCTTCGCCGCTATTGCATCCATGTACGGGGGGAAAATTTATCACTTGAACTGTTAAAACACACACACATAGCGCATTGCGATAGAGTCCGATCTCCATTTCGTACTCCGGAGGGACCTATTTCAGTGACTGTTAAAGCTAACGGAACCACCAGCATCGTTTAGCATCGAATGGCATTCTCCTGCTGGTGGAGATGGTGCCGAACGTACCATGTCGCCTTTCTCTCGCGACAATCGTTCAACCCTTCACAGTGTCCTTTCTCCTCCGGGTGGAGCCTTCGAGGGGCCGTTTTGTTGCGAAATATTCTACCCTGATGGCATAATTTTTCACCACATTTGACGAAGGATCGAAAAACACACTCCGTTCGTTCTCACTCATCGGCAAGGAAAGATGATGCGCACCAGTTCACCCTCAAAGGTCACCGTCAAGGCTACCGAGGGTGGCCGAGCTTTTGACGCTATCGGCAATCCTGGGAACTAACTCTACGCTCCAAGTTCGCCGTTTTTTTACGGCCCTGTTTTGCATTTTATAAGTTTCGTGTGAGCCACGCGGAGGAGCGGTCTCGCTCACGGGGTTCGGGAAGTCATTTCCATATTTATTTCGCTGATGCGACGGATTCGTTTTCGAAATTTATGACATTTGCCATGCCGTGTGTGCCGTCGCATCGGGCATATGAAAAACTCTCCGACGCGAACGCGTCCCCAGCGGAACGAAAGACTTCAATGCGCCCCGAAGCGAGAAGCGTTTTCCCCACCCGATCGGTTCGGTGTTCTTAATGATTGAGTCAATCGGCCAGGCACCTTGTCGATCAGCAATTAGTCAGCCACCTGTAGGGTTGTCATGGGTACGGATCGTCACAGCAGACACTGCGTCAAGCGGGTGTCTCTAAGGAGACATACGGCGGTGTCAATAGCATTGACCTTTTGCGATGGCGCTTCGAGCACTTGTTCGGTTGTCTTTTTGTCATACTGTTCCCATTCCCCTCCCCTCTGTTTTCCTTGCCTTTGCCACCCGCAGAGAGAAATAGCAGAGGGTAAAGAGTTTTATGAAAATTAGCAACAAATCACATCATCATCACCACGGTTAGCACACCGTTAGGATTCGTCGAGTTGTTTGGCAAACAGGATTAGTTAGTCACAAACATGCAAACACACTCACTCCCCTTCCCCCTCCCCTTCGTACACCTCCATTTGCATTTCATTTACACGCTTAGAAAAGGATAAATAAATAAGCAAGTGAAACGAAATGGTGAAACAAAAAGACACCGGGAGCTGCCGGCGACGCTACAACAATGTCACAAATCACCGCACGCAGACAATTAAAATGTTTGATAAATGTTTACTATAAACATATTTTCTCCGCCCGTGTGCGTGTATTTGTGTGTTTAATACAGCAACTAACGTCCGGCAAGACGGACAGCTCTCCGTTTTTTTTCTGTTGTTGTTCTCTTGCTCGCCGTTGGAACTGACTCAACGCAGTAATTTGTGCTGCGTGTAGGGTGCGAGCGCGCGTATTGCAACTGGGACGTTAAGTTTCGCTCAAGTAACGACGGATTTTATTGCCTTTTCTAATAATTTTATTTACGTTCTTTTTCTCCCCAGGTAAGCGGCGGGATAGCAAGCGGTTATAGCGAATTTAACGGGTGAGCCACCAATCAAAGCGATCGTAAGTACGGAAAATCAAATCCGTTTCGACGAAGGATCGAAAAACACACTCCGTTCGTTCTCACTCATCGGCAAGGAAAGATGATGCGCACCAGTTCACCCTCAAAGGTCACCGTCAAGGCTACCGAGGGTGGCCGAGCTTTTGACGCTATCGGCAATCCTGGGAACTAACTCTACGCTCCAAGTTCGCCGTTTTTTTACGGCCCTGTTTTGCATTTTATAAGTTTCGTGTGAGCCACGCGGAGGAGCGGTCTCGCTCACGGGGTTCGGGAAGTCATTTCCATATTTATTTCGCTGATGCGACGGATTCGTTTTCGAAATTTATGACATTTGCCAGCAGAGAAAACAGTGCGTCTTATCGGGCGAGAGTGGATTTATAGCCGTCATTCATCTTGCAGCAATCGCAGCACGAGTCCTTTCCCGAAGCCTCCTTCCCAGCCAGGCGGGCCCGTTTCCGTTAGACCGTTGTCATTTGGTTCGTCTGCATGGCCACGGTCCGTCCCGGCCCTCGCCCGCGATCCTAACGGTCCGGGCGACCACCGGGAATGGCGAGAGTTTTAATCACCCACAATCAAACCCCAAACTGTGCGCCCGAGTGCAGCGCTGGCTTAGCCGCGTTGGATGATCGTGCATTATTACGCACCGCACCGGGAGTGAGTTGGGGCACAGGTGCATATGGAAATTGGGTTACGGCTCATTTTCCTCCATAAAACGACGGCGGCGAGCGCGCGGTTTCGTAGGTGAGGCGAAATGCTAACATCGTTTGCGATCGCCGCCCGGTGCGATTACGATCGCGCCGAATGGGCCGATAAGGCGGCCCCGCGAGGGAAACGGCTCGGCTCGGCGTAGAATAAATTGCGCGAGCGCGCACACTGGGCTTTCATTAAGGCGATTTTTATTTATGGTTATAAAACGTTTATGGAATAGCGAACTTCGTTTTCTTTCCCCTTCCTCTCTCTCTCGCGAGCCCCATTTCGAAGGAGAAAAACCTTTAATCTGGCTGGAATCAGCAAAACGATTCTATTCATGCCGCTCGCATCGAACGATCCCTCGGCTGCAGAACGGCCCCGCTGGGAGGAAATGCAAAATGCTATTTGAACTTTGCCGCGCATCAGAACCGGAATCGGAATCGGTTTGCCCTGCAACGGCGTCCTCTTACCGAGCCGTGCGAAAACGTTTCGGCAGGGCCGCGGCACGGTCGGCCATAAAGAAAAGTGCGCCCGCTTCGGTTGATGGGAAATGTCGCGTTATAAATATTGTATCAACAATGTATTTGTAATTTTAATAAGCTTTCTCAGTGGGGCGTTTTTAAAGCATCAAGCGCTACTTGGAGCAAGTGTGCTGAATCAGCCCGAAAGTATGCAATTTTCATGCCTAATGCTTTATCATTCCGTTGCCAACGATTTAGTTACGTTAATGACTTGTTACCCAGTTTTACTTCGAATCTTTTCGTTAATATTTTATGATCTCTATTTACTCTTTCATGTGTGTTTAATGTGTTTTTTATTGCTTATGTTCTGCTTTCATTTTTTCGTTCTTATGAAATTATGGAATGTCATACAGAGAATTGGTCTGTTGCAGGGATGACTGTACAACACAAAAGTTCATTGTATATCGTTCCATATCAACAATATATATTTTGTTTCAATCGTCGTTTGCCACATGATACGTGCTTTAAGAATCCAACCGTAATGCGTACCTATTTTCTCTGCGCAATCAAAGAGAAACTAAGACAAATTTATTGGCTTTGTGATGAAAAGCAGCATACATTAAAGCGAAGGAAATAAATCAATAAACATATCAAATGCATCGACGGAAACGCAGAAGGCAAACCGTAAGCGCAAGCTATCCTGCATTCCCGTCGCCGTGACACTCACGGCAGAGAAAACAGTGCGTCTTATCGGGCGAGAGTGGATTTATAGCCGTCATTCATCTTGCAGCAATCGCAGCACGAGTCCTTTCCCGAAGCCTCCTTCCCAGCCAGGCGGGCCCGTTTCCGTTAGACCGTTGTCATTAATTAAGCGGTAATAAATCATGATTAGCGGGCGTATTGTTTTGAGTGTGCGGGTCGTTTTCTTTTTTTACTTCTCTAATTCGTTCACTTAACTCCCTGGTGTGTGCACGTGCCACAACACATGTACGTGCCCCGTATATAGCCACATTCTTTATTGTTGTTGAGCAGTTTTGTACTCGTTCTGGTTGTTGAAGGATCGTTCATGTGCTTTTTTGGATTGCTTTGTATGTTTTACATCGTTTGCTTGTTCATTCGTACGGTTTTGATTATAACTTTGTAACTTTAATCTTTCAAGTGCTTCGTTTTTCTTGTTGTTGTGTTAGTTTTCTTTTCTTAATGACCTATTCATTTATGATCTTATAACATATTTTTACACGTTCATATTGTTTTCTCTGTAGAACTTCAATCAAGGATATTGCAGATTTTCTTATATTATACAACATTTTTCATGTTTTAGCTCTCTTTTTTAAATTATTTTAAACAATACATAACATTATTTGTCTATTTTATCAACTTTAAATAAAATAACTTTCATTGTACATTATTTCTTCTATATTATTATTATCAATGTTTAGTTATAAACTTAAGTGTTTTTCTTTTTTAATTTGATTTGCATGTGGTCGATTCGAGTAACGATTATGTTTATGTAACACGAACTTCGATGAACAATGACCAAACAGAGTTTGGAACACGCATAAACACCTGTTAAAATTGTGTTGCTCATTTTTTTTTCGAAATCATACAGCCCTGACTGTTTCTCACACTAACAGCCACCATTATGATGTTGTCGGCTAATTACAATAATCTTCATTTCTTCAGGCTCAATCTCACTTCCGAATAGAATACACCTAAACACTCTTTAAGGGAGCGTTGAGTTTTCTTCTTTCATTCAATCTTCACCCGCTGCTGCACCTTTTAGCCGTTGGTGCAACGAAACGATCACGCGCTGCCCCGTACGGTGATTGATCAAATAATCTCCTCGCGGGGTTTTGCTGAATAAACAGGAGCACTTACCGCTTATCTCGCGGCCACCGTGGCATGCGACATGAGTAACGGTCCGTCACGCAACGGGAACCACCGGCCGCCGCGGGAAAACTGTTCTGCCCTGTTGAGGCGTGCCAGCGTCGCGCAGAACACCGGTACTGGTTTTGCTTTACCGGCGATAGCGATTGGATTAAGCGGTAATAAATCATGATTAGCGGGCGTATTGTTTTGAGTGTGCGGGTCGTTTTCTTTTTTTACTTCTCTAATTCGTTCACTTAACTCCCTGGTGTGTGCACGTGCCACAACACATGTACGTGCCCCGTATATAGCCACATTCTTTATTGTTGTTGAGCAGTTTTGTACTCGTTCTGGTTGTTGAAGGATCGTTCATGTGCTTTTTTGGATTGCTTTGTATGTTTTACATCGTTTGCTTGTTCATTCGTACGGTTTTGATTATAACTTTGTAACTTTAATCTTTCAAGTGCTTCGTTTTTCTTGTTGTTGTGTTAGTTTTCTTTTCTTAATGACCTATTCATTTATGATCTTATAACATATTTTTACACGTTCATATTGTTTTCTCTGTAGAACTTCAATCAAGGATATTGCAGATTTTCTTATATTATACAACATTTTTCATGTTTTAGCTCTCTTTTTTAAATTATTTTAAACAATACATAACATTATTTGTCTATTTTATCAACTTTTTTTTTGCCTGCTGCCACTGCTGCACCTAGTAACTGTGCCTTGCCTAGGTGAGGGTGAATCAACGTCCAACGATGCGAATGAATTCAGAATGTTTATGCCGGGGCAAGACGAGCGCAAGCGAGACGGCAAGAGGGGACTCGCGAAGAAAGGCTTCTTTTCATCGCCAGCGCACGGTTGATTGATCCGCTGACAGGTGGAATGGGCTGGGTATGATGCGTTTTATGTTTGCTCAGCGCAATCAATTGCTGTGTTTGAGAGCGACGGCAAACACCATCGGGATGTGATGCTAAACGAGCTGAAATTTCCTTATGTTGGGGGACTTAAAAGAAGCGCTTTTTCTAATACTGTTTTCCTACTCAACGATCATTGCACACCAGTATGCCATAATTGAATTCCGTGCGTTTTCCCTTTGGCATGCGGTAATTTTCCCGTCAATCTGCCTGCCGAGCTTGATGACGGCATGCTATGGGCGTTGTAACGCCCGTCAGCTCACGGGGTTCGGGAAGTCATTTCCATATTTATTTCGCTGATGCGACGGATTCGTTTTCGAAATTTATGACATTTGCCAAGCCGTGTGCGCCGTCGTACCGGGCATATGAAAAACTCTCCGACGCGAACGCGTCCCCAGCGGAACGAAAGACTTCAATGCGCCCCGAAGCGAGAAGCGTTTTCCCCACCCGATCGGTTCGGTGTTCTTAATGATTGAGTCAATCGGCCAGGCACCTTGTCGATCAGCAATTAGTCAGCCACCTGTAGGGTTGTCATGGGTACGGATCGTCACAGCAGACACTGCGTCAAGCGGGTGTCTCTAAGGAGACATACGGCGGTGTCAATAGCATTGACCTTTTGCGATGGCGCTTCGAGCACTTGTTCGGTTGTCTTTTTGTCATACTGTTCCCATTCCCCTCCCCTCTGTTTTCCTTGCCTTTGCCACCCGCAGAGAGAAATAGCAGAGGGTAAAGAGTTTTATGAAAATTAGCAACAAATCACATCATCATCACCACGGTGAGCACACCGGAGCCATCGACTCGTCGAGTTGTTTGGCAAACAGGATTAGTTAGTCACAAACATGCAAACACACTCACTCCCCTTCCCCCTCCCCTTCGTACACCTCCATTTGCATTTCATTTACACGCTTAGAAAAGGATAAATAAATAAGCAAGTGAAACGAAATGGTGAAACAAAAAGACACCGGGAGCTGCCGGCGACGCTACAACAATGTCACAAATCACCGCACGCAGACAATTAAAATGTTTGATAAATGTTTACTATAAACATATTTTCTCCGCCCGTGTGCGTGTATATGTGTGTTTAATACAGCAACTAACGTCCGGCAAGACGGACAGCTGTCCGTTTTTTTTCTGTTGTTGTTCTCTTGCTCGCCGTTGGAACTGACTCAACGCAGTAATTTGTGCTGCGTGTAGGGTGCGCTGGGGGAAGTGTGACAGTTGTCCTGTGCGGGACGATACGGATTATCATTCAATCAACTAGTCAGGGGTTTTTTTTTGCCTGTGCCACTGCTGCACCTAGTAACTGTGCCTTGCCTAGGTGAGGGTGAATCAACGTCCAACGATGCGAATGAATTCAGAATGTTTATGCCGGGGCAAGACGAGCGCAAGCGAGACGGCAAGAGGGGACTCGCGAAGAAAGGCTTCTTTTCATCGCCAGCGCACGGTTGATTGATCCGCTGACAGGTGGAATGGGCTGGGTATGATGCGTTTTATGTTTGCTCAGCGCAATCAATTGCTGTGTTTGAGAGCGACGGCAAACACCATCGGGATGTGGAAAGAAAACCTGGTACTGGCCATAATAAGTTCCCGAGGAAGGTGTTCCTACGACTCAAAATCAGCGAAAAGAAGATGTCACGTCCCGTCTTCTTTTCATCGTGGCTGGCATTGACGTCGTCGTCGTCGTGCCTTCGCCGGACACAGTGGCACGCTCTGCGCCGAGTGCACTGCGGTTGATGAAAGCTAATTGTATGGTATCGATTGTGTTTATCGCATGGCGCACCATACAGGGGGACGTTCGTTGACTAGAAACCATCCGCTGGAGCTGGTGGGAAGGAAGAAAAACTGAAAAAAACGCGAGACAAAAAAACAGCGGATGGTAAATCGAACCTTTCGAGCCGGAGCTGCTGCCGGTCAAACATGGGCATAGCATTCTGCAATTTTCTCCGTGCGATGCCTCCCCGGTGGCGGTTAGCGTGCACTTTTGGGGCTAAACGATTATTATCCGTAATAGACTTTTAAATGCGCGAGGTGGTTCAATATCATTTGGAAAAAAGGATCTGGCGCACGATGAACAGCGGGGAAGTTTTGCGAAGTGTGGTGGAATCCTTCCGATAATCCGATCCGATGTTGTCAGTGGAATGATGGACGAGGTGGAATGTTTTAATTTGCCTACTACACGATAATGCATTCCACAAACCGGATTGAGATGGAGTGCAACAAAGTTTAAGCTATGTTTGAGTGGTTTCATATAACTGCATGCATTTTGCTTCGCTTTTAGCTCAAAGTTAATAATTGAAATGGCATATTTCTATTGCGTATGATGATGAAGATGTATAGAGTATAGCGTGGACAGGTTTTGATATGTTATAAATATCAAGAAATGTTAAAACTGCTAGCTTTTGTCATTGAAAAAAACACCAAGACAACGCAGCGGAAAGAAAACACAAAACAGAAACATCGGCTCCGATAACAAATAAATCTATGTGCCGTGTGCGCGAGTCGGAGTCGGGCCGAGGAAAACATTTCCACATCGACGGGCATCCCTGGGAAGCGCGCACCGTGCCGTGGACGCGGTACGGTGTCGCGCAACAGGCGAAACCCGAAAAGCGAAAC
>KZ069433.1:135443-149748 GCA_002091845.1 Anopheles cracens
CCAAATATGTAGTTTGATTGACTCAACTCAAGCAAACAAAAAATAACGGACGTGCCTTCTTCACAGACCTAATACTATACGAGTCTCGAGAAGATTTCCCTCGTCAGTGATATTTCATGTTTTGTTTAGATCTGCTCTAGCCTTCAGATCTGACTAGTGTACTGTTGATAAACAGTGTTAGTTGTAGCAAAATGTTTAAGAACACTAATAGGATGTTGAACAAGGCATCGTATCATCAAATCGCTCCCTGCCTAGACCAACGGGCACAACGGGGATCATTCATTCATTCGCTCGATAATTGAATAATGCATCAGTGGCCGGCGTTGATGCGTCGCTGTCGATCGCCACCGCCACCGCTCCATGTGCGCATGACGACGACGCTGACGACGATGACAGGAAGAGAGCGCAGTCACGTTGCAGCAGCACGTTTGCCGCGCTCGAATTAAACTTTCGCGAGCTCCACGCCAGCGCCGTTCGCTCGAAATATCCCCGCCGGCGTTGTGCAGGTTGCACACGGGGCTGGGGCATTTGATTATGATTAATTGATCGGGCCGTTCGTTACTTACCTCCCCAACTGATCGAACGATATGACGGAGGTTTCGCTAGACTGTACTTGCAATGCGGTCGCCTTCAGCCGGCTTTTGTGGTGTTGGTGGGGAAGAAATAAAATTAGTCGCCGTTTCAGCAGCCCTCCGTTGGAAGTGTCTAATTAGATCGGATCGACATTAAGAGCTGCACCTTGGGCGGTGGATTAAGAGTCTGCTGTACAGGATAGTGGGATTGCATTTTCTGAGTAATTTTTATCGAAGAAAGTAATTTTCCGATTAATGAAATTTTATGAGGCATGCTATTGCTAACTACAGTACATGGTGATCATGAAAGACTCAGTATGAACTATGAAATAAGCGATTTAATTGTGCAGAATCCTGGAATGGGGCTTTTCCTTCGGAAGGGACTTTTACAGTCGTGCAAGTTACTGAAGAAGAAACTAACTTATTATTTGTTCCCTCATTACAATTGAAAGTACTATTTCAAAGATCAAATACGTACATCTTTCGAACCTTCCATCTTTCATCACGTAACGACCTTCAGGTTATGCCTATCACGTATCAGAGATGGTCAGGGAAGTTTGAAAATACGTGACGAAAATTGAAGTAAAGTCTATCGAGTGAATGCTGACATGTTTGATTAACAGCTCTTATTGATATGTTTCATTTTACTTTTTACAAATGACATTTGTAATATTTTTAACTGAGATATAACCTTGAGTCCCTTATAATTCCTTATTCATTGCCTACTGAGTTTGTTCAACTGTTTTTTTTAGCTCTGAGAATCCTGTTATCGACGTTATTTTCAAATGTAGAATAACTATTATAGGTATCTTCGTATGGTCTAATGGACTAATCTAGCCAACTTGGGTTATTATTTGTATTTCTTTGTTTGTATTTATTCGAAACTGTGGCTGACGGACACAGGACGTCTCGTTACATATAAAATATAAAATACAACTGTCTTAAAAGCTAGGCGACCTAACAGACATTAACAAAGTTTCTCTAAAATTGGACGTGGGCAGATGAAAATCGAAAGACAGATGAGTAAATCCTTTATACAAGATCAAAATCAAACTCAGTTTTATCATTTGAATTCTATGATACTTCTTTTTTGCTTGAATTGTTAGAACATTTGAGTAGGAACAGTATTATGATCTCAAAAAATATATCTAGTATGGCACATGTGAAGTTCTACCATTTAAAACATATTGTCTGTCATGTTTGACACTTCCTTTATCACTAACGACCTTTGTATTCAAATTGTACCAATAATTCTTTTGTCGAGCTGATCCTTTATGTGTTTTATTATTTGTACTAGTAAAGTACAAATCATCACCGTCCACCTGCTCCCATAGTCCAGCACTGTTTCTAAGAGCAGAAAATCGTTTCTCTTTTGAAAGTTATGAAGTATTGATCATGTTACTTAATGCATTTACTTTTCACATTTCATACACTGTTACAAAATGGTTCAGACTGAATCGATTGGTGGGATTAGTCTTTCGTTGTATACTATGAGTTGTTGTTTTCAATTGCAATGTGTCTTCTTTATCTTGAATTACCAATCTTCGTGATAAGTTTGGAGGGACTAACTTATTGGAGTTAAGCAAATAAAATAAATGTTCAATAGAAAATCTATGACTCTCTTGATCTTTCTCTTTCTCTTTCTCTCTCTCTTTCTTTTTTTATCTCTCACTTTATTGCCCTCTCTCTATTCATCTCTCTTAATTTATATAAACTTAAGATAGATATTGGTATGCTTACCTTCAAGATTACCATGCTCGCATGCAGGTGTTGCAGCAGCAAAAAAAGTTCATTGAACCCTTCGTGTCGGTTGGTTCAAAAGAAACCAGCCAGGCGCAGCGGTCAGCACTATCGCGTTGTGATATTAATTTTTCATTCCGTACGCGTTGACGCGGGCCAAGCCCAAACCCAACCCTGGAAAATGCCTGTGCGAATGGGAAACCATTTTCCCGCCCTTCCGATCGTACTCGCTCGGTCCACGGTGGGTTGGAGGACCGAAGCGAAAGAGAGAAAAAATAGCACTCGAATGCCACAGCACGCACCGTAGGTCGCTTTTCTCGGCGTAGACCAATTTGTAAAAAACCCGAGCATTAATTATAACGGCAGGCGACAACTCGTCCTCGACAGGGATCGATCGCTGTTTAAGGTCACCTTCCTAGGTGCTCGAACGCTCGATGATACGCGGCGATCGGTGACGAAGCCTGGAGCGGGTTTGATGTTATCGCGTTTGATCGTTATGGAGAACGGTGTTTGGGTTTAAAACGGTTAGCCAATCCGTAGGTGTTAATGAGTGGTTTGAGAATTATGAAGATTAGCTCAGCATAAATTGGTATGAAATATGGGATACAGTGCTGAGGAGTATTTTATACTTTAAAGCATTTTATTCAATTTCTTTACTTTAAAAAATATCCTTCGTTGTTAGTTACGAATACCCAAACAATCATTTCATGGAACACAACACACTACAACACACACATTACAACAATACAACAAACAGCAGTGGAGGAAACTTCCTCTGACTTCCTTTCTGTCTGTCACTTTCCTTTCTCCCTCTCCAACAATCTCCCCCCCCCCCCCCCCCCAACGCAGAGAATGAAACGACCCACTGCAAGCCAGTTGGCATTTACTGGGGCCTGACCTCTGCCCGGCGTGGAGTGACCTCTGCCGAGGCGCTGTTCTTAAATTCAGTGCGAATCAGTAATTATGAAGAATCGCTCGGGAAGGACCAAAAACGGACCGGTGGCCGCGTTGAGAACGGTTCCGGTTGTGCAGACGGGAGAAAGGACTCCACACGAATGGGACGGTGGGTGAGGAAGAGAGGGGGTTGGAGGAGGGAGGTTCACAAGATAATAAGTGCACTGGAAGGTCTCGACTGGTGTAAGGTAATAAGTATAAAAAAGTAAAAGCAAGCAGCAAAAAGCACCTCACACACACGCACGCGCGCGTAAACACACACACGGGGTTCTTTCCGTGGCCTCGGCGCGGCCAACTCGGTGCCCAGGCTGAAGCATAATTAATAAGTAGCCGCCATGGACGACGGATGGAGACGACACATTCACGATCACCGATACGCGCGCGCCGTGTGCGTGTGCGAAAGGTTCATTGCCCAAAACGAGCGGTGCAGGGTAGCGCGAGCCGAGAGGAGGGGGAAGGGATGTGGTAGTTAAGCCCCGCGGCATGCAATAATTTTGTCGCCATTTTATGTTTGCATACTGCCGGCCGGCCGGGGCTGCTGCCCCGATCGATCCGATCGATGATGAGTGATCGATGCACCGATACTATCGCAGTTGCGGCCACTCGTATGCATATGCATAATCACTATAATCAGCGGAAGTTTTGCGGCCACCCGTTTTTTTCCACTCTCCACCTCCTCCTGCTTCGCCTCTTCGGCGTGATGATGGTGGTGGTGGCGTGTGTGAAGTGCATTTACCTTCGCGGCTTTGCATTCGCTGGGAGTGTTGGGCGATGGTATAGGTTTGATTCGATGGATAGTAAAGCCTATTGGTTATAGTTCTAGACTTCATGTTGCAATGTTTGGCATAAAACAGTCTCATAGAATGAAGCGATGAACAAACAAGAAGAAGAATGTCGCAAACTTTAACTTCTTAGGAAATGCTACTGTATGAATCTATTAATTAAATACTATAACCGAAGAACTCAAAGAGAAATTAATTTTGCAGAGATCAAAGTTAAAACATGTTCTTCAGGAATCTGGTCAGTGGGCAATACAGTTTTCGAAATTGTGTTTCTTTAGGTTGTGTTCTTTGAAAAGTCTAGTAAGTCGTAATGAGAAGCTAGATAAATACAGAACACACAGGAAGAGGAAACAAGAAAGTGAACAAAAGCTAACGTAATAAAAAATAATATGAAAGTAATATGAAAGTAATGTGGAAAATTAAGTTCAGCGGTTTTCTCAATCGTACATTACTAACCTTCGAATATTTTCGTAATAGTAAATAAATAAGTATTTATTTACAAGTATGTTTTTGGTGATATCAAATTCTAAGGGGGTAGTACACTCTGTGCAATATTATGTGCAGGATTTTTTTAAAGCTAAAATAGAATACATAGTTTAAATGTTGGTCTTCTTTTGACAACTTCTTATGTTGATTATACCAAGTGCACCGTGGCACTTCGTACACCAGCTGATTGCATAGAGAATGCATCATTGGCGCTGGAATGAAATCAATATTTCAATCAATATGGGCCTTAATCTTCGATAGATTTCCGGTAGGATTTATTGACGTTTAAAAACATGAAAAATTGATATCGATAAAAAAAGAATATCGGACGAAAAAATGGACACAAAATCGGATAGACAAAAAAAAGACTCGAACCGAAAAGCTATTTTCTGTGGCAGAGAAAAACGGCTAAGCATGATGTCTAAAAAAAATCATAGAATTCAAAAAATCAATCCGCGTCTTTGAAACGGTGTCTCTCACTAACTAAACTATATGAAAAGGTTAAAGGGTGAAGTTTATAAAAAATAAACACTCCAGAGAATTATGTTAAGAGAAAAAATTAATAAACCCCTTATTTTAAACATGCAGAGTATACTACTCCCTTGATTGAGATTGGCATTTGAATGACCGCGTTTAACAAACTTTTGTATCGCGTGATCCGTTTAAAGGCTTCCAAAAATCATTTGTGTGGTACTATCAACTTTATAGATGTGTAAAAGGCAGTTATTTATTTAGTAT
This sequence comes from Anopheles cracens, assembly GCA_002091845.1. Classification (NCBI taxonomy): domain Eukaryota; kingdom Metazoa; phylum Arthropoda; class Insecta; order Diptera; family Culicidae; genus Anopheles; species Anopheles cracens. The sequence goes on from KZ069433.1 coordinate 140,716, forward strand.
TACTCACGTCTTAGCGTTTTCGGCTTACTTCAGGGTGACATTTGATATCAAATTGACAAAAAACTTCGTAAATATTTTGTGTCAACAACAATGTCTCTCAGAATATAAAAAAATAAGTGTTTCGAATGTGATAAAAACCCTTGGCTTTTGGCAGCTAAAGTCAAATTAAAGTCATGAATGGAAGTCAATTCATGAAAGCGACAGCTTTTTGCTCAAAGCTAAATGCCAACTTATCTCCAGATAGCTCTTTTAATATCGTGAAAACCCTATTACAAACCGGAGTCTGTGTGAGAGCGGACGATCATATTCAATATCAAAATCGTTATCGGTGGAGGCATATATTTTTATCAGCCCTATTCATCGCTTTCACCTACTACCGCCGCATTGAAATTATGCATCATTACGTCTGCTCGCCTGCCACGATGGCATCAAAATAAATCGATCGCTCCCAATCGGCTACAATCACTCCAGCGCGGGATCCGCGCTGTGGACGGGGGTAAACTGATTGAATTGACGCATAAATCAAGCACGCAACGATCACGCCAGTCCAGAATCGGTGGCATCATCACACATCTCCCCCCTGCGGCATCGAGCCACAATTTGTCAAACCCTGCCGGCACGGCACCGTTATCGGACCGGCGGCATCGCGTTCTTCACGAGCATCAGCACACAAGCACACACATCGTCTGCGTCCGGCGGGACAGAATTCACGTTTCGGTCGGCCGTATGCATCTCATTAAGTGCCGCGGCAGTAAAGTATGACAAATTCTGTACTTTATCAAAAAAAGGCGAACACCGAACGACCGACCACGAATGTCCTGTGGCCGTTGAAGCCGAACGTTCCTAATTGGAGTTGAAGTTATCAAAGAAGATTGGTTGGCGAGCGGGCGCACCGGGTGCGAGGGAAACCAGGGATGATAACAATCCACCATAAATTTGTTGACACCCATGCGAAAAAGCGCTCATCGTGGAAGATCGCAAAAGATGTCGGCAAGCGGAGCTGTTCTGGGGTTTATTGCTCGGTCAATCCCGCGCACGGGCGTTGATCGACTTCCGCATGCAATATCGCGATGCACCGGGGGCATCTCTCTTTCATTCTCTCTCTTTCTCGCGCTCGCGCTGGCTCCCTTAGGCGACAGTCTTCTCCACCTTGGCAGAAACGCCCACCAACGACGATTTTATTGACCCCTTGCGTTGGTCCGACACAGCCCAAAGCAAACACACAATCTCGTGTGCGCGGATGTGCGCGCCGTTTTCTTTTTCGCGGGCGGATGGAGGATTCATTCGTCTGCTTGCTGCATATTTCATTCCTTCCGCTAGGGCTGGGGTGGCCCAACGGCGGCCTCGGAGTGGAAAATCTGATCGGGCCAGCTGGGGCAAACAGTGCAGTCAACAAACTGGCAGGCGTACAAAATATATCCAACCCTAGTGGTGGTGGTGGTGGTGGTTTGGGCTGGGGGTTTGCGTTTTCGCGGAACCGCTGCACCGCGTTGGTTAGCCGCGTGGAACGAAGAAATAATCTTAGTTTCATTTTCCAACGCCGCTTTTTTTCGTTTGCTCCCTCTCTCCGCCTCTTCTCTTGCACCTTCTATGCACCACGCGATCGATGCAGAATTCATGTTATTTCAAAAGCTTCTTGTCTTGTCATATATTGTGAAATTAATTGTACACTTACACGCAAATATTCTTTGCCACCTTGTTGGTGCCGTTGTTTTTTTTTTGGTTTCGTTTTTTTTTCTTTCTCTGACCCACCTCTTCACACATTCAATCCCGCCGGGCGCGCGCGCGCGGATGGGGGCGGGTTCTGCCCGTGGGCTTCCTTGCTGCTGTGCCCCCCAAAACCACAACAGATACCGTGCCGTGGTGCTGATGATGCATGTATGCATGCGTGTATGGTGCAGCGTGCGCGAAACGGTTTCGGTTCTGCTCGTGCATGCGGTTTGCACTTTGCTCGGTGTGGGAAACGGGAGTGCAAATGTAGGATGGAAATGAGTACAGAAGCGATTTATCCGTGCCGTTGAGTTTCAAAACATTTTTCTTTCCAGTTGATCAAGTTGTTGTATGAAACACAACCAAATTTCTACAGTAGTTTGATTGTATTCCCTTGCTCCCTTGCTACAACACCAATTTTTGGTGTTGTTATTTTAGTGTAAGATTTCACAAACTTTTTCATGCTTTTTGTAGAAGTTATTTTCACACATTTTGTGTTTTTGTATCTTAAACAAATGTATTCAAACTAACTCTCTAATTTGGTTTTAAAGTGTCCTACACAAAGTAAAAAATCTTGCCTTATGAACTACGCCATAGAATTCGTATACATTTTTTGTTCGGTTCGAAGATTTGCTTGAGATTTGTCCAATGTTTTATTTGAGAAATTGTGGCATTTTTTTCCTCTTGTTAAACGTAAAATTTGTGTAAACGAAAGGTTCTCATCATAATATTGTATTTTAAAGGGAGACAAATGTATTCAATTGACAAAAATTGTAAAGCAACTCCCTTTTGAAACCTTATAAAACATATTTCAACATGTCAAGTTTTCAATTTTTTATTATTAGCTTTTACAGTATAACTCCAAAAGTGTTTTTTTCAAAATTTCATAACAATAAATTAACTTTCTTTATACTATTTATAATTTAATTCAATAATTCAACAATTGCTCTTAATTATTCAATTTTTATGTGTTTGTAGTATTGATTTAGCAAGCTTCGATAGCATTGTTATACAAATGAGACATCAGTTCGCTATTGAATCACAATTTTAAAGTATACAAAGAAGTCCTGCGTATTGTTTTATTACTTTGGTTTTTTATTTACATTGAAACACTTGATTTGCTTTATCAACTTAAAATTGTAATTGTACAATTATATGTCTGGAGAATAAAAGCATTAGGATACGCTTGCTCCATGCATCTACTCGTTATATTTGTATTTATATTATTTTCACTCGATTTTTTTAGTTTTAGCGAGTTATGTTTTCATGTGGTCATTTTATCATGTTAAGATTTTCTAGTAATGTCCATAAATGGTAGTTTTTCTGTTTTTCATTATCATAAATACGCCATTGTATGGGCTTTTCTTCCTTGTTCGCTTTCTTCACCACTTGCCTTAGCGTTCTTATCATATCTTTACTTTTTATGTGCACTATAAAAACATATTACCAACAAATTAATTACGAACCAGCAAACGATACAATTATCTAATTTTATCATTCTTTTTTATCATTCTTTTTTATCATTCTATCAATTCCAGGTAAGTGCTTTCTGGATTCCTCAACAAAAAAACACAACACAACCCTTCCCAACGGTCGCTTCAACGAAGCGTCGTCCGAAGGATATTCATTTGCTCGCCGACTCTCAACCAACGCTCGGAAAGGACGGGATTGAAACCCCGCGCACAAAGGTAATTCAATGTAGTGCAGTGGAACGAAGGGATAAAGATAAGCAGGGCGACGCTACGTTCAACCGCGTCCTTTTGACCTTGTCTTCGAAATGCTCGAACCGATCCGTTTCGGTCGTCCGGGGAAGGATTAAAGTGACCCAATTGCTACGACATCACTGCGTTACATTCTTAAATAACGAAAAAAAAAATCGGCTCGTAATCTTTTTTCACCAAGCGCGCCTCGTTTGATTCAGGTGGAAACACCATCGCCGGCAATAGAACGAAACCAAAATAAAAAAGCGTATCTAAGGAGACGCGCACCATTATCACCCCACCGGCCGACAACAAATCATGAAATACCATTTTCGTGACGGTCACTCAGTGTGTCGTGGGCCAGCCGGGAACCATGTCGTTTGTCTACCTGCATATGCTGATCGGAGGATCACGATGCGATAGAATCGAGAGCAGCCGCGGATGGCCGGGATTTAATAGATGAAAAGGGTTTCGTTGTTCTCGGTCCGCGATTCGATGTGACCTTTGGCCGCGCGCATCGACGCATTTAAGATCGAAAGGGGTTTACCGCGTCGGAAACCTATGGGACTGTCCCATGGTCTACCCATCCAAGCGGTGGTCTAATCTGTCGCTGTCCCTTTACTGTCCCGCACCCCTTTCTTTATGGCATCTCTGAAGATGGAACGTGCATTCGGGGAGATTTTTTAAATGGTAAATTACTCACCATGTTTACGTTATTAGCTCGCGGCGGGTTTGGGTTTATTCGGATGCGCAGGTAAAGGATTAAAGGGCCTGCACGATATCACGATCGTTTGCGTATTGTGGGTATGTGTGGCGCGCAGCAGAATGAACGACACTTTAAATTATGTTCTAGATTCTTTCTTGAAATATTGTTGGTCGGAACATGCCGTTCTAAAATACGGCAGATGATAACCGTATTATTTAATAGTGAGACTATTTTTAATGCATTTAAAAGGATTTGTTAATAATAGCAATAATGTATAGCCATCTCGATAATCGACTGAAAATGGTTTATTTATTTATTTACCTTTTTATTTGAGCCATCTGACTGAAATTGACAACGAAAAAAACACATAATAAGGCATTGGTGTATCGTGAATTGAACATGGTTTGACTCGAATGAAAGAGGTATTATCGTTCGTGAAATCAGCTTCATTTATTCATATTTTTTGTAATTTTTTTAAATATAAATTACAATAAATTTGATGTAATACATATCCAACTAATTCCACCCCATCAATAAACAATAACAAATGGTTTCCTTTTAATCGTTTCGGAAACACCCGCTGGGTAAAACAAAAATATTATTAAATAAACATCCGTCCCGCAATGTATCATCGTATGGAATTTAGAAACAACAAAGTAACGGGTCCTGCTTCGCGCAGGAGAAACAGGTTCCGCGCCACTGAGCGCAGCGTAACTCTAGCCACCCTCGCACACACACACCGGTCACTCACGCACTCACTCACCTGTCTCACCGGGCCGGGTTTCGTCGTGCACTTGTCGCGTCGGCGGGTCCCACTTGCTCGGGGTTCGTCGTTTGTTTGTGCGACCGGCTCACTTGATCCGCCCGGGTCGCTCCCGCTCGCACACACACGCGCGCGCGCGTAGCGTTACCTCTGCGTTACGGGTGCCTCGCTCGTGCTCGTGCTCGCTCTAGCCCACGCGAATCTCTCCCCCTCCTACTGCACGCGCACGCGAAACCGTGTCGCTGCGCGATCGTTTGCGCTCTTTCGTGCCGTGTGTGCGAGCGAGTGCGCACGAAAACATGGAGTTCGCGATCGCGCCCCCTTTCGCCAGGCAGCGCAAGCGGCACAGACCGAACGCGATCTTTCGCGCGTGGAGCCTGCGTTACACTCTTGCCTTTCGCTGCCTTCCTCCCTCCAGCGCGCACACACCGTGATTCGCGTTTCGCTGGGTTCGTGGTGTTTGTGTTTTTTTTCTTTTCTCCATTCCGTTCGTTGTTGTTTTCGCGGGAAGCTGGGCCCGCGCTTCATTTGCCTACGCGCGGCGGTGATTGTGCGCCGGTTGCGGCCGAAGTGGTCCTCAGTTTACTCCGGCTACTCACCGAGTTCACCACGGCACCACGTTGCGATCGCGTCACCCGTTCGCGCGTTTGCTGGATTACCGGAGCGTTCGTAATACTTTGACCGCGGGAGAGTGCCTGCGCGTGAGGCGCGAATTTTCGGCTGGTAGCGCGTGTGATCGGGGCGTTTTATGCAGTGGTGATTTCGCCATTTGTTTTACGTGAATACGTGGCCATATGTTCGGTTCGATTTGCCCTCGCAGCATTTCAAATTGCCTTACACCGTGGAATTCGACCCGTGTGTGTGTGCCATACGTGTAATTAATCTCACCGTGTGAGAGTGTGTGAATGTGCTTTCGTTCGTGATTGCACCGTGTGCCATAACCCCATAATCGAAGTGAAGCAAATCGAAGACAAGAAGCCAACCCACTGCAGAAGCAAACAAACATCCGTTTCGGCCCGTACAACGTTACACAACGAGTGCATCTTTCGATGAGCTGGGTTGCTGGCTCAGTTTGCATAATTTTATGTGATGAATTTAAATATCACATCGAAAGATCGCTCCTTCCCGCTGTGAGCGTGCATGGGAAAGTTATTTAAAAAAGAAATGAATTCGGGCGAATTTTATGTCCGTGCATATACGTGAGCTTCGCGATCGTGTCGGAACCGTGCGATTAGGGAATATTAACAAGTTTATTTGTGTAAAACAACAGTGCAAAATTTACTCAACAATAGTCCGATACCAGCGATTGTTTTAAGAGTGTCTTATTATTAAAATAAAATAAAAGAAACCCCCTGCTCGGTGCCTGCAAGCGCAGGTCGTAAAATTGTGCCATCACGAGAAGAAGAGAGTGTCGCGTGTGTGTGTGTGCGAGTGTTGTGTGCGATCGTAAAAAATATCACCCGCACCTACGCACTTTACTGCAACCGAGGATAAATTAAGCTGTGTCCACATCTCGGAGCGTCGATCGATCGAGGACGATCGGAGCGTGAGCGAGAAGAAGAAAAAAACACGCACCAATAACGGCAACGACCTACATCGCGATTTCGCCTTCCCCGCATGCACAGGTGTTAGAAGGATACAAAACAAACAAACGAAAAAAAAGGCCGCCAAGCTGGATACCGGAAACACCTTCAGCCTGCCCTACTCGGATTGGCTGAGCGAAGATAATCGGTAATGGGAAATGCTGGGAGCAATCAAACCCGGCCAGCCAGGGGATGAGAAGAAACAAAAAAAAACCAATTGCACAGTAACAGAAACGAAACCAATAATGTCTTCAGGGGTGGGATTGCGTTTTTCTATGATTTACATACCTTTTTATGAGCTGTTTTCTCCAACCGCTAGCAAAGCACTTTGAGTTTTTCTATTAAAATCACACCACGCATGCCACTCATGGGGTGGAAGCACCCGTTGGAGGCCCCCCAGCAGCGTCACCGTAGATAATGCATGTTTATGATTTTATTCTCCTGTACTTCTGTCGGACCTAACCGGGCAGCTTCAAACAAATCGGGCCACCGAGCGTGCCTCAAATTACCTTTATTCGCCGCTTCCGGCTGCACCGGGCTTACGGGGTGCCAGACACGCACAAAACACTTAGTAGAGCCACGCACACACCAAACAACGAAAAAAAAAGAACTCATCTCTACAGAAATTGAAATGTAAAATCCTCCGCACCGCGCGAACCGGCAACCAGGCGGAAGCAAAAAATTAACACATTTACGCGAATGGGTTCTCTTTCGGGGCCCTGCTACCAGTGCAAGTGTTAGCGCGCGGTGCACGAAGGAAAGGCCGGAGACAAACAGACAGAAACAGCAGCCACAATTATGAACCACCCGGTCCCCGCTGGCGTGCGTGTGTTCTTTTTGGGATTCCCCGAAGGGGGTCCGGTAGTTACGTTAATTAAAATCTTCAAAAAATCGGTCGAGGTGCGAAAGTGAATAGTACGGAATTCTGTTTTCTTTGCTTTATTTTCATCTCAGAGAGAAATAATCTTTCCTTTGAATTATAAGTACATTTGTTATGTTTTAAAACTCGTGACAGCATTAATATATCGTTAGAGTATATTTTACGAGCAATATAATAATTTTGAGAATTTCATCTGGCAATAAATGCAATTTATCCTATTGAAATAGAAGTTGGTTGTTGGCATTGAGTTCGAGAAGCCTTTGGTCTTCAATTTGAATTGACGCTCTCTTTGATATTTTGAACAAAAATACTCGAAAATTATATACAATTGTCTATTCATGTTCAAAATGTGTCTAGATATGCCAAAATAATTTATATATGGTTTTAATGTATGATTTTATCATCAATCAATAAGTATTATCTTTAATTATTTTATATTAGTAAATCATATTTAATAATTTATGTCAACCAAATAATCGAAATTTTAAACATCAAGATCATGCCTGCCTCCGTTGTTTTTTCTTCCAAAACACGCCAGCTGTTCTGGCTAATCTTCTGGCTGAATGCCTCTGCTGTCCTTGAAATAACGGTCGACGTTCTGCACCGCACAGATCTCATCCCTCTTGCGTATGATCCATCGCTCTAATTAAACATTCTTGTCATCCGTGCGTTTCTTCCAACTTGCATGCCCTGTTGCTGTGAATACGCCGTAGCGTCCGTTTCAGGATCGGTCCGCTCGAATCACCGCTGGCCGGTAAAAAAGGACATGCAAGGGCTGCCGTTTGAATCCTTGTTTGGATTTTTTCTCCTCTCTTTCACGGACGCACCACAATTTTTACCCCATGTGGAAAAAAGAACACATTAAACAAAACTTTCACACGGATTTCCCGAACATGCCCCGAAGTCCTTCGCCGGACTCCACGGCACGGCCGGCTGTGGTCTGGTCCCTTCCTTCTTATGATTTCTTCCACCACACGCGATGGACCGCGCGATGGAACGGCCGCGCGTACGGGCAGGGAAGGGCCGAGCAGGCCCGAACCCTTTCGGAAAGATAGCAAGCCCTTTTCCTTGCGAGGATGAGCGCGTCCTTCCGCTTTGTGCTCATTATGCAAAAGGCGAGCAAATGGAAAGACCAACGGTCTGTAGGGTCCTGTGATTCCTGCGATGAAGAGCACCGAGCGGCCTAGAGGGTTGAAGACCACAACGTTTTTTTTTCATCTCAACGGAATTCCGATGCGATGATCCTAAAGCAAAAGGGTTGCGAGAAGGGTCGGATCCTGCTTCCCGTGCTCTGCGGGTGCTTCATTATTTCGCCATGGAGATGATGTTTTTTCTATTCTTCTCGCATCGGGTGACGAACACTTTGGTCAAAGAGAAGCACCGGTGCGTTCGAGATTTTGAAGCTCATGGAAAAGGACGGCTCGGGAAGGATTATTTGCGCATAAACGCCACGGAGGGCATAAGGACGGAGACGTTGGAATTGTGGACATCATGGGCAACACGACACGACAGTAGCAGCGAGATGAAAGGGATGATGGTGAATTCTGCCTTTGTGTTGATGATTTCATTGGCATGAAAACACGCAAACGAGGGTTCGTCGTCTGCGGTGAGTCACTCCGCGCAGAAGCGCAAGAAAGGTGCGAATTTTTCGGCTTTTCGTGACGTACAGAAACCATACGGCACTGCCGAAT
>KZ069433.1:160338-170645 GCA_002091845.1 Anopheles cracens
TCGCACAGGCAAACAGATTACAACAAATCTAAGACACACTCTCCACCGCACCGCGCCGAACTCTCCTTCCAAAGGACAACCACGACACCACGCTCGGCTAATAATTAATATCGAATAATTTATTATGTAAAGCGACGAATGTGACGAATGGTGTGGCTCGGCCAGCTTGTCCGGGCTGTTCTTTCGAGCGCGATTTTCGCCCCTCTCCTTTAGCGCGCGATCGTAAAACGACTCGGAGGACGAGGGCTGCGCAAGAAGGATGCCCAGGACACGAACGGTAGCACGAAGAAAAAAGGCCCTTTTCCTCGCACGCCCAACGTACACAATCGCGGCGCTGATCAGATCACCGATCTCGCTCCGATCGGTTGTCGCTGATTGTGGGGCACATCGACTCGGGGCTCGGAGTGGGATTTATTTCAACCCCGCACGATCGCCCGATAAGATGAATCGAATGTACCAATCAATTATATCATTAGGAGTGCAAGTGCTCATTGATTACGGACACGGCGAAAACGCTCGGGGTGCGATTCATTTGCGGCAAAATGTATTCCGGTTTGTGTTTTCAAATCGCGCCGATCGCGTGGAAGATCGATTTATGCAGACGGTTTTGTATGCTCGAGTCGTTTAATTTGTAGCGTTTATATTAGTGCTACAGTTTGCAAAACAGGTAGAAGCGTTTCTTTTACTGCTCAACCAGCATCCACTCGATCGTGTTCCAGCTGTCCAATTAATAATATATCCTGATCAATCTGGAAGGACACAAAAGAGAGAAATCGCCTTCACCCGTAATCTGCAAATTAATAATTGGATCAAATTAATAACCATCGGGAGCGTTCGAATTTCTCGCAGGGGGGGGGGGGGGGGGGGGGGAGGTAAAGGGGCGGTTTCGATTACTAATGGTTTCGGGACAATCGGCTAACAACCACAAATCGCAGGCAATGCACGCCGCGTCGCGCGATTCATTAGACCAGGGTGGACCAGTTGTTTTGCCCATGTTCGAGCTGGCCGGTTGGATTTGGCCAAATTTAATTAATTTGCTCTGCGTTTTGCTAGTCCCCGGCTACCGGGGTTTCGATGGAGATAAATGATGCCCAGGAAAGTGGATCGAATCTGTGCGAGGAATGTTTAACGGTTGAAACACGTATTTTTCAAGAAAGTGTATCAAGCAATGGCGTAAACGTTTGAACTGTTACAGTATTGTGTTGGTACGTTTTTATGTTGTAATCCTTTTTAATCTGTGTATCAGATATGGTACATCTTAAGATTAGTTTTGTTTTTTTTTTATATCCTATTCCAAGATTCCTATCATATGATTACATATTTTTCTTTTTCTCAATTTGTAAGCCACTAAATATCTTAATTTTACTTATTATTTTATTTAGTCCAAATTTGAATTGAGTTGTTCTAAGCCTTCAATTTGTTTGTTTAAGTTTTTCTATTAATTTCTACTAAATTAAGTTTCCAGTTTTTTCAACGTTTTTTTAGATGTTTCTCCTACTCAGTTGTTTCGAATGAAATTTGAATAATTAAATATTTTAAGCTGTTTCAATCATCTTTTGCAATCTTGTGTTTTCTTATGTGTATGCTATTTTGTTTTTACGTAATTTGTTCCATTTGTGTATGCCTGTTGAACTCTAGTTACATCTTTTGATTTCATGCTAATATTTAACTTAAATTCTGCTGCGATTGCAAATTTAAATAAACTAAAATTTGATTCAAAACCCTTTCTGAATTCAAATTTTCCTCCATTTGTTCTGTTAATTTTCTCACACTAGCTACTCGAGTCGGAATTAGTTTTAGAACGACTCCATAGGCTCATGGCGCCTTTGTCCACCAAAACGCTCCCGGAAGGCACATTTTAATCATGGGAACATTTGATTGTCCTGCAACGATATTGGGAGGACAAAAATCATTGACATTGACGGTTCCTCAACATGCCACCGATGCTTAGTTCATGCCAAAATTGAAAAGGGCAAGTCACTTTGTGCGTTCGATCTCCCGCCGCTCGAGCCACAAGGCGCCACACGCGGAAACCGGAAGTCGAGCTAGGCAGAAACAGTATCGAACGCGGAGTGCGTCCTGTCGTCCCGTCGTGGATCGTCCCGTATCAGCATGCGACCGTGGCACGCAACTTCAAGGCGATTTCTCCCGGTCGGTTATGTTTTTGCCATACAAAAGGTTTGCGCAACCAACGACGGTTTGGTTCCTCACCCGCCGGAGGCTACGTTCCATGCACCGAGGTCCTTCTGGGGGATGGAAATCGCTTCCCACTCGACCTCCGGACGGTGGTCCAGAATGGGGAAAAAGGAAGAGGCCAATAATAGCAGCAGCGACATACACACACACACACCGACACACGGGCACGCAATATTTCCCGCGAGTAGGTTAATAACGCTTGCTGCTCGCTCGAGGTGTCGCACACAATAATTAACAGCTACCGAAATTGCGAAATGACTGCGAGAGGTTAAGAGGCGCACGGAAAACGCACGACAAAAAAGCAGCTAAACAAAGCAGGTAATAGCCCCCCCTGAAAGCCCGTGGGTCGGTGTGCATTTATGAAAAATTATGTATTTTAATCAGTGGGCGCCCGGCACGGTGCACGGCAGCATGGCTGCATGGTGTGCGCTCATTATTTCACTTGCCGGCCTGAATTTTGGCTGCACGGGACGCGAAAGAATGGGCTTTGAGTTACAGGGTTTCCTATGTCGCTTGTGTTCACTGCCAAAGAGGTTGATTTATTAGCTGATTTCCATTTATCTTGAATACTGATTGGGATTGTTTAAGTCATTTGTTTCAATCTGATCTAAAACATGATAAAAATTTCAGACGAATTTCAAATAATTAAATGTCAATTCGTGTGCTTTAAAGACCCAGCCAAGGTCTTGGCATGTTCTTAAAATCCGCAAGGTTTCAACGAGATTAAGGAAATCATAAAAGAAACGTATAATGTTGCAATAAGTACGATGCTTATCTTTAAGATTCCGTGAATCTTTTCATACGTTTCGTCTTAGAAATGAACATATCGAAATTTTATTAGAAGTTATGGTATTAAAGGTATTTCGTTTGAGGTATTTTAAAAATCACGATTGTAAACTGAAATTCTTAAGCACTTTAAACATCTTGGAATCCGTATATTAAACGTTTTTTGGGATGCTCAAGTATTGCTAACAAATCTATGATTTCCACTCTATGCTCTTTCTACCGCAGGCCAAAAATCAGTAATTAATTTCAAGATTCAGGAATCTCTTCAAGCAGTTAAAATGCTATACAATATTGCATTTTCTGGTTTGGTTAGGTTTATCTGATGAATCGTGATTTTTTGGAAAAAAAGAAACGATGGAAATACAAATTAATTAGGTTTTTCATTAGAGGACCTCGATAGCTCTTTTATATACTCAAAGATAAGGGCTCTTTGCAATCATAACATGTCTTGAAATGTGCATTTAAATTCTCGATTACTATTTGAATAAACACAGAGCTTCGGGTTTATTTGTTCAAGAAGTTAAGATCCTTGTATTTTAAAAAATGTACTTGGATTAATTTAAAAATGTACATTAAACACCTTCTATAAAAGACTTTGAAAATCAACACCCTCCATATTACGATCCCACTGACAACCCCTGCAATTATTTGCCTTTTATGAGAAAAATCAAAAGACTTTGAAAATCAACACCCTCCATATTACGATCCCACTGACAACCCCTGCAATTATTTGCCTTTTATGAGAAAAATCCTCCAGAAGCCCGCAGGCGCACAATCGAGGCAGTGAAATCCCCGAAAGGACATTATCAGATCATAGTCCCACGATGTTCGCCTTCCGTTGTGTTCTATGCAGCAGCAGAGAAAAAAAAGTTCCCCAAGGCAGCTTACGGCTCAATAAGCCTCCGCGTGTAGACGAACGCGAAACAAAAAGCCCAAAACCGTTCAATAAACTCCTTCCCCCCACTGTGGGTTGTGCATCGGGTGCCTTTTATTGCACACCTTCTCGCCTGACAGTTGTACCGCTCGCGCATAATCTGATCCTCCACTGCGGGGCCCGACAGACTTTCCCATTGAATTCCGTCGGTCGCGCGCACATACCCCCTTTGGACAATGCTTCCGATTGCGATCGTTGCGCCGTGCGCCCGCATGTGTGCCTGTGTCCTGTGCGCTCTGGATGCACACGAGTGTGGCATTGCATTTGATATATCAATAAACAACCGTCTTAGAATCGTGCCCGTTTGGGTGGTTTGGAGTTGATGTAGAAGAAAAAAACAACACCAACATCGAAACGCTCGGCGCTGGCCGTAGGCCGCCTGAAGGACACCAGAAGCACATATATGCAAAATAATTGATTGTCCAGAAATAAAGTGGCGCGCTTATTTATGGTGCAGCATTCCAGCGTTCGGCGAGCCGGCGTATGTGTGTGTTTGTACCGATCGCGCCCGCGCCACCATTAGCTAATGTGGTTTCTCAAAATGTGATTTATGTCGCTTCATTAAACAGAGTTCCAATTTTCTACCCGAACCCGACGGGTTTTATGAGCGTTCCGGGTAGAATGAGGTCAACCAGTGGAGATTTTTAGCATAATCTGCAAAGCAAGCGTTTAATTAAGCTCGTAAGCATACAGCATAAAAAGCAATGGCGTGATTTTAGAGCCGGCAACCTCAGCCTACCGTGCAGGGGAATGCGCGTCGGTACGGCCGATTAATTAATAACTGCCACATGCGTTTCAAATCTCTGTCGGAAACACTTGCTACACACCCGCACACCGGGGCACACCGTCGCACCGCACGTTGCGCCAAATAAACACCTTTCAAACGCCAATCAACCACCAGCGCTCCAATTGCTCCCATGCAAAGCAAAGCAAACCGTGCCGAGCCACGGGCACATTTGCATAAGCCCCGCGCGCCGCAAGATAAAGAAACGGTCCACCGTGCTTCATATATGCGAAACCAGCCAACCACCCAACTGACAATATCAGCAGCAACAACTGCGGCAACGAACACAACGAAAAAAAAAACATTCTACCCGGTCCGCCGCCCGACCCTGCTGCCCTCTGGCGGTGACTTAATTTCCGTGCCGTACACACACTAATGGATTCGCGATCGGCCCGCGCGCGGTTTACCCTTTGGCACGCGGATCGAAAGATTTATTTCCCGGTAACTCCTTCGCGCGGGCTCGCCCCCGGCGGGTCGGGCAGGAATGTGGATCGAATTGGGGGTTTTCGCGTTTCGACCCTCGTGGGTGGTGGGAAATAAAGTTAAAATCATAATAAACAACAAATTGTGCACCACCCGAAACGTGGCGGTGGTGGTGGTGGTGGCCATTCTAGCGCGCGGGACGGGCGGAATTGTTTACACGCCATCAATCAGCTGGCTGCGTTTCGTGGATATAAACGTGGTTTGGCCTGGGTTTCATACAAAGTGTTCGAAGTCAAGACTAGGCCATGGTGTTTTTTTAATCCATTTTTCACTCAATTTGTTTATCAATGTTTGCCATTTTTGTATTGGACGACCATCCAATATACTTTGCTAACTAGTTTTTCCTTCTTTTTTTAATTTTTATTTCATGAAATGTGTGTTTTTGCCTAGTAAACTTTGTTTTGAAATCACTCGGATTTGTCGTTTCCAAATCCCGTTTGTAGTTTTTGCCTGCATGTTTAACACAATTTCACGATGTCTTTTGATAGAAGCATCATTCAGCATATTAAAAATTATTAATACATAATTTTTAATCTATATAACACATGGGTAGTTATATAACACATGGGTACATATAACAATGTTTCATGTGTCCCACTTTGAGGTTGGGTGGAAAATGTGGGAATTTATCGCTCTTTACTAATATTCTGAACTATCGTTCATATTAAAAACACTGTAAAAATATTTTTAACATGCTGAATGATGGCTACATGAAAATGTTTGGTAAATTTATGTTGAAATGCAAGCGAAAACTACATACGAGCCATGGAAAACGAAAAAGCTGTATGATTTTGAAGTGTTATAATAGAAAATCACGATCAAAGCTCAACGATCCTTGCGGTTTGCTACGATAAGGATTAGAGTTATTTTAACTGAGATTATACGCAAATGATTTAGGTAATGTAATTTCAATCACTGGTCATGTGGTTGTGTCTGATTATGAGACATATGTTCATGTTTTTTTTCTCAATCGCTCATTGTATTGGAAAGAATTATAAACTGTGTTTTATAAGCATTATGAGCCTGTTTGCTCATTGTTAATAAAGTGAATATGCATCCTTAAGATTGTCTATTTTGCTTAAAAACGCACACAAAGACATGAGCGCAATACATAGATTATACAGAAGCTCTATGCTTTATTTTCCCTCCATTTTAAAGAAACACATCTGTTACTTCTCTCATTTGTTGCAGTTGTATCAATTTTGGATTGTCCTGTTTGTTTAATTAGTATAAACTGATAAATCAAAATGTCATCCATTAATAGAATCATCAAATTAATAATCTGTTATAACTTTTTTATGAAATCCTGCTCCTAAAGCTTGTTATTCCCTAACATGTCTAGCAAAGTTTCGCTACTGAACATCTTTCGGGATTTTTTAAAACTTTGTTAAATCCTCCTCTGCCTTGGTTGCCGGCAATGCACCTTCTTTCCGATGCATTAAAATGCAATTGCAAGTCAATTAATGTTGCGCTCGCCGGAGCGGAAATGGCCAGGCGCCAGGCGTGCGGACGAAGAGACCAAAATCATTTCACACTCCCAGGGGCAACCATGGGCGAACGTTTGGCGAAGAAGATGTGGGCAAACGGTAATTAAGGTTCACGCAGGAGGGTGGCTCGGATGAGTAAAATGACAATGACATTACGGGACGAAGCGACGGGGGTGACGCAGAGGGCCGTGGATCGTCGCCCGAGGGGTAATTAAAATCTTATTCGCTCGGTGATGAGTGTGTGTAAGAGAGACAGAGAGAAAGAGAGAAAGAGAGATGCTCAAGTGCACATGCACATGCAACTTGGTTCGGTGGCAATTTTCGTATTTGCATTTTTCGTCCCTCGCCGTCTTCACCGCCAGCCCTGATTAGGAGCGCTCGCGAAGGATATGCAGAGCACGGGACGGGCGGTTCAGGTAACGGGCGCAAATTAATTGCCTGTCATTACCGCAGGTGCTTCCGTTTGACGATCCATTTATGATCCCTGCGGTGGCGGCGGCGGCGGCCGCGATGTAAATCCCACAGGACGCACCGATTTTCACCGGCCACCCCAAGCAATGGAAGCGAAACCCAATCGAACGATCGCGACGTTCATTGTTCCGGCTTCGATTCATTTCAATGTTTCGTAATAAATATTGTCCCTCTCTCACGCTCACCTAGCGGGAGACCTGCAGTATATACGTGAATATGTGTGTGTGTGTGTGTGAATAAATTTGAGATCTCACCTCCTGCAGCCATCGTCATCTTTCGCCGAAGCCGAAGCAACCGCTCCGTGTGGAGGAAATAAAAAAGAAATTAACATTCGAATGACATTTCGAGGCGATAGATTTTACCGACGCGTCTTTTTACACACACGCGCACACGAGCACCACCGCACTCGGTGACAGTGTTTTTCGCTTCCCTCCACGATCGGCATGATCTTCTCCCGTATCGCTGGCAATCGTAAGATAACTCACGCTCCCTTTTGAATACCGTCTGATTTTTAACGAGCGCGATCGATCGATTGTTCGGATCAGGTGGTTTCCTATATTTGTTTTTTTCCAATAAAACAGCTCACACACACTTACACAAAGCCACAGAAGCCAAAACAGAAGAGGCACAAATTTTTCGTTGCTCTCGTGTGAGTGAGCGGGAGCTAATCCACCAAAACAAAAGCTCCCCGAGGGGTGGAATTTGTGCCGAAATTTGATCTCACCTGTGCGCTTGCGGGATGGCCCGTTGGTATTGCTCCTCTCCAAGCTAATTTATGATTTTGTTCAAGGTCGTGCCGGAATCTCAACAACGCGCCATACGTCAAAACCTAATGCGATGAGACAGTGTAGAGCGAAAGCAACTAAAAGAAGCGCAAAAAGATCGCCCCAATCGCCTATTAATCGATCAAACACACACCGATCGATAATCGAACAACCGAAACAGCCACTTTCCCAACACTTCCTTCTCTAAAAAACGACACCCATGGGCACGGTTACGTGCACGACTTAATCGCACACACACACCCACGCACGTGCCGTACAAGCGAAAATGTAGCAAAATCACCCCCGACACGAAGCTGGTGTCTCGTTGGTGGAGCGATGTCGAGAGTCAGGTGGTGCCGATCCGGCCTTGTGGAGGTGGTGAGGGCGATCGTAGCTCGTCCACTCGGGCCCGCAGCGGGGCGTGGCTGTGGATCGGTTGGGTGGCCACTCGCCGGAGTGGGAGGTTAGACGTACGCCGCCGTTGCGGGGGGATAAATGGCAAACATGGCGCTGATTTACGGTCAGCTCGCGGGAAAAATTTAATAGCACCCGTGCCGGGAATTAGCATACAAATAAAAATTGTTTTACATATTATTAGCGATACTTAGTGGTGCGCGCTGGTCGCGGCCGTGTTTTGTCCGAGCGCGCTGCAACACCGTGTATCGGTTGGACACACACTTGCCCCGAGCCCGGGTTCGTCGCTTTCGCTTCGTGTCTTTACTGTTAAACTAATTTTCACCTTCTTAATAATGGTTTATGGACCGTGCAACAAGCATATGGAAAAAAAAACTTAAACGTTTTTATAAAGTTGTTAATGTTGTGTTCCTTAAAAATCTTCAATTCGTGGTTTCACTACAATCGTTGCTTTGAGGCACAGTCTCCCAATCTATTCCCATCGGAATAGAAATCACTTGAAATTTGACACTCACTTACAGCCGCGCAGCGTTTCACTAATGCGGAAGTGTTGAGTTGCTGTCAGACGCGGTGCAGAGCGATTTTTTTCCGTTCTCACCACACGCTGCCAACCCTCCGTAGAATTCCATTCTTTTCTTTCTCGTGAAAAGTGAAAAGATTCGATAAAAAGTGAACAACGAATTGTGACAGCCCGGACGAGGCGTCATCACCAACAGGGAGCCGTTTCCGAATGCGAAACGCGCAATCCCGAATGCGTCTCAGAGAGCAGCGGCTTGTTATTCTTTCATTCCATTATCAAAATACAGTTCCGCATGCATAGATATGCAAATGAGCCCGTTCGCCCGAAGGACCGCGTCACCCCTTCCGTTTTCCCGTTCGCCGGGCAAAACGCGACGCTCGCTCCGCTAGGATACGCACGATCAACTTCCGTCATCGGCCAGGGGCACGCAATTTGCGCCGGGGAGTGGATAAATATATTCGGCGCGCTTTTGTCCTGGGCCGGGAGCAGCGACAGTAGCTGTTTTTTTTTCTTCTCTTCATTCCTTTTGCCAGGGGAGTTTGAAGCGGAGATTGCAGGATCTTTATTATTTTCACACCTTTGCGTTTAGAGTTTCTTCGCTGCTTATGCAGAGATTGAAAGAGAACAGAAATTTCGGAAATATTTCAAATCGTCCAAAATAAACAAAAATTGCAACTAAATCTTTAAAATATCAATTAAGTATTAATTTACCATTTGGTAGCTACAGCACCTTCTTATTTATAACTTTATGCTATGATAGTTTGGAAAAAGAAGAAATTTCGAATAGAATCATGATCAATATTTTGAAATTCATGAAACAATATTCGAAAACTTCGCTTCTTCAATATTTGTTTATTTATTAATATTTTACGGTATTGCCGTAGCCTTTCTCCAATATGTTTTATTTTTTTTCTATTACATGCAACATACTTTTCACACTTGTGTGTTCATTATTGCATTCCGATAAGGATTTCTATGGGAAACGACTTTTACAACAAAAAAAAACAAATGTTTGTATCCTGCCACGGAGTGACATTATGGTTTCGTTTCTGTGATAAGTTCCTCCTCTCCCCGTCACGTTCGCGACGCACACTAACAACCAGCCCCGCTTTGCAGACGACGAATGCAAACGGCATCGCACCAAACAGACTCCCCGATGGCGGGCGATCCGTCACCGGTTCAGACCGGTGCCGACAGCAGCAATATCATCCATCTGGCCGCCAGCAGTGCCGCGAACACGCCGATCACGTACGCGCGGTAAGCTAAACGCCGATTGGCGTCCTCGATCGCCGCGATCGCCCAAGCGACGAACGTCAACCGTCCCCGGTTCATTCGCAGGTACTACGATCAGCAGTCTCCGCTCGGCGCGGGCATCATTGGTGGCCCCGGTGGCCACCCGGTGTCGTCCAGTCCGGGCGAGGACGCGGGCGTCACCGACCCCTCCATTTCACCCTCACTGAATCTCATC
>KZ069433.1:172851-187009 GCA_002091845.1 Anopheles cracens
TGTTGTGTTCCTTAAAAATCTTCAATTCGTGGTTTCACTACAATCGTTGCTTTGAGGCACAGTCTCCCAAT
The DNA here is from genome assembly GCA_002091845.1 of Anopheles cracens. Classification (NCBI taxonomy): domain Eukaryota; kingdom Metazoa; phylum Arthropoda; class Insecta; order Diptera; family Culicidae; genus Anopheles; species Anopheles cracens. The sequence goes on from KZ069433.1 coordinate 172,923, forward strand.
CTATTCCCATCGGAATAGAAATCACTTGAAATTTGACACTCACTTACAGCCGCGCAGCGTTTCACTAATGCGGAAGTGTTGAGTTGCTGTCAGACGCGGTGCAGAGCGATTTTTTTCCGTTCTCACCACACGCTGCCAACCCTCCGTAGAATTCCATTCTTTTCTTTCTCGTGAAAAGTGAAAAGATTCGATAAAAAGTGAACAACGAATTGTGACAGCCCGGACGAGGCGTCATCACCAACAGGGAGCCGTTTCCGAATGCGAAACGCGCAATCCCGAATGCGTCTCAGAGAGCAGCGGCTTGTTATTCTTTCATTCCATTATCAAAATACAGTTCCGCATGCATAGATATGCAAATGAGCCCGTTCGCCCGAAGGACCGCGTCACCCCTTCCGTTTTCCCGTTCGCCGGGCAAAACGCGACGCTCGCTCCGCTAGGATACGCACGATCAACTTCCGTCATCGGCCAGGGGCACGCAATTTGCGCCGGGGAGTGGATAAATATATTCGGCGCGCTTTTGTCCTGGGCCGGGAGCAGCGACAGTAGCTGTTTTTTTTTCTTCTCTTCATTCCTTTTGCCAGGGGAGTTTGAAGCGGAGATTGCAGGATCTTTATTATTTTCACACCTTTGCGTTAAGAGTTTCTTCGCTGCTTATGCAGAGATTGAAAGAGAACAGAAATTTCGGAAATATTTCAAATCGTCCAAAATAAACAAAAATTGCAACTAAATCTTTAAAATATCAATTAAGTATTAATTTACCATTTGGTAGCTACAGCACCTTCTTATTTATAACTTTATGCTATGATAGTTTGGAAAAAGAAGAAATTTCGAATAGAATCATGATCAATATTTTGAAATTCATGAAACAATATTCGCACGAAGCTGGTGTCTCGTTGGTGGAGCGATGTCGAGAGTCAGGTGGTGCCGATCCGGCCTTGTGGAGGTGGTGAGGGCGATCGTAGCTCGTCCACTCGGGCCCGCAGCGGGGCGTGGCTGTGGATCGGTTGGGTGGCCACTCGCCGGAGTGGGAGGTTAGACGTACGCCGCCGTTGCGGGGGGATAAATGGCAAACATGGCGCTGATTTACGGTCAGCTCGCGGGAAAAATTTAATAGCACCCGTGCCGGGAATTAGCATACAAATAAAAATTGTTTTACATATTATTAGCGATACTTAGTGGTGCGCGCTGGTCGCGGCCGTGTTTTGTCCGAGCGCGCTGCAACACCGTGTATCGGTTGGACACACACTTGCCCCGAGCCCGGGTTCGTCGCTTTCGCTTCGTGTCTTTACTGTTAAACTAATTTTCACCTTCTTAATAATGGTTTATGGACCGTGCAACAAGCATATGGAAAAAAAAACTTAAACGTTTTTATAAAGTTGTTAATGTTGTGTTCCTTAAAAATCTTCAATTCGTGGTTTCACTACAATCGTTAATCAAACTTTACACGAGCTCGTATAATTTTGTAAAAAAAAGTGTTGAATGCGCAAGTCCGTACAATATTTCACACTCTCAAAGGAATGCCAAAAATCCCGTCCAGTAACTTCACGCTTTGCTGGAATTAGCCGCAACCGTGAGGGTGCAAATTAAACGTTATTTAAAATTTCACAAATTCACACCCATCTTCTCACCTAAAAGGAACAAAAATTTCGTAAAGTTCACTTGCTCAACCAACAGCCAACCGCGTTTATCACAGAAAGGCGGAGAGCACGAGGTGGAAGAATTCACCGACTATGTTAACTGCCACCTCGGTGCGCACTTGCCACATTCTCTTAACACCTCACCAGCTCAGGTGGGTTCGTTGCGGACGTTCGTGTACGTGTAACGTATCGAACGCAAATAAATCATCCCCATCACCTCCACCACATCTTAATCGCGAGAGCAGCGCGGCACGGAGGTGAGATTTTATGCTCATCCATCACCTGTCAACCCGTGGTCCCCGTGGAATGTGTTGCCTTTCGGGGCCGCGGGCGCCAACGCCTCCATGTGTATGGGTGCGTGTCCCGAATAGAGTACAATAACACAAAAAAGCACAATGTCAGAGTGCGAAAGAAGCCGCCGCCCAGATGCCGGTCAACTCGTGTGCCGGAGAGATGATCACGCACACACCCCGGTCCATTATGTTCGACAGCGTCATCGTCATTGTCGGTCCAAAAAAGGCGATGCGCTCGCGTGCAGAGTATGACCTTACAGGCACCATCCTAACGGGGCACACAAAAAACACAAAACAAAACAGCTAGAGAAAAAAGACGATCGAGTGTGTGTGTAGATCCTCTAGCCTGATTCTCTAGTTGGCCAATTGTTGGCCCAACGGCCGGCTCCTTCCGCCTTCTCTCTCTCTCTCTCTCTCTCTCGCGTTTATTTATGCCGAATTGTTATTTAAATATTTCATTATGTACCGCGTGCTTCCAGGGGCTCAATTTAGCGGGAGGTGTGTGCAAGACGGAGGAACGGGGCCGTAACAACAGAAATAACAGTTATTTCTTATTTGCGCGGCCACCTTTTGACCACCCCCGGCAACACCGGCCGAGAGGCGCGATCTTTTTCGCGGGGCGCGTGCTTCGGTCGTATCGCACGCGTGGGGACGCGTTTCTATCTATCGGGCGGCGTTGCGACTTCGCGGCCGGCCTAACGGCAGCTGCCAGGTTGGGGCCTGACGGCTGATATCTACATTTATGTACGTGGCTCGATGTGCGCCCACCCATCGCGAAAGTACGTCCACCCACCGGTGCGGTGCATCGCACACACACACTCAGTTCGGGCGTCCGGGCACGCGGGATCGGGAAAATATTAAACTCGAGATGGCAACAAACGATCGCTGGAGGGGGTGGCCGTATGGTGGCAGCAAAATGTTCCTTCTTCCTTGGCCTTTAGCGGGAGCATAATTTTTATTCCTGTGCAAAGCAACAGGCATATGCGAGCGAGATACTAGTGGGTGAGTGGGAGATGAAAATTTATTAAATTGCGGAACAAGAATTTTGTTCTGTTTTGTGCATCATGTTTCAGCAGTTGTTCAACAACAACTTAGATAAACAAGATGAAACTAAGCATTAAAAATGTTGATTTAGCTACACATTATTTGTTTTTGTTTTTTTTTTATAAATTATAACGAATACTCGAAGAGTTTCATAATATGATGCTCTATTAAGCTATATTTTTTAATTTATTTTAAATATTTCTTCAACATTACTTTTTTGTCATGATTTTTTTTGTCCTGTGTAGCATAACTATGCGATCACTTTCAAATGATGTTTTTCGCAAGGCAAAACGGTTCAATGAAGTTTTGAAGTTTGACAAAAAGTATATTACATTCGATTAAATTTATCTTTTTGTCACAATACTAAGTTAATATCTGTTCATGCCATGCAATACTAAGTTAATATCTGTTAAAATCTGTTCATGCTGATCCAATCCATAATATGCACAAAAAATCATTGAAAAAAATCTCATTTTCTTGGAGTTTTCTAAAATATTATCCATTTTCTCTTAATATAATCTGAATCAACATCATAACATACATTTCCTTAAGAACGTTAAAACCCGATCATAGACCTAGAAGAGAACAGGTATTTAACGTTTTGAGCGAACGTCATAGTTTTATCATTAAGAATAAAAAAAACGTCACAAATTTGGAATTATAAAGTTGCACTTGTATTGTACTTACACATTTTCATATATTAATGACATTGTTAGCCTAGTTTAATATTTGCAATCATTTTATCAAAACTGAAATCTATTGTGGATTTTTATGAAAATATCAGGGTTTTTTATTATATTAGTTTTCACTATTTTTCTGATTCCTTGAACACTAAAACATAGAATACAAAATGCTTCAAAATACGTATAAACAACATAAACTGCAAATAAGTTCACAAATCAGTTCATAGATTACAAACCCTCTAATAACTACGGGCATTTCAGCGTTTATTAGTCACAAATTTTCATAGCAATGATCATTATAATATTTTATCGGCGTTGTCTAATGAAATGCTATCTCGTAACCTTCTAACCGCCATAACATCAATCATTGCCGTCGACCGGTGCACAGTATCGTCCAACAACATTCAATCAATTTTTCAATCTTACCGCGTTAAAGCTTTACACTAGTCGCTAGAATGCCTTTTTGAAGCGACACCAAATTTATTGCACATCCAAAAATATTGTCTGTTTTGGCTGTGGCGGAGAGACGTCAGGAAAACTGTTTAATCAATAGTAGCAGCGGCAGAAGCGCGCCATTCAGCAACGCCATCCCTTTACGGGGATGGTGTGTTTCGGACACCGTCGTACACCGCTGAAGTACTTAATCACCTAAACACCTCCCTTTTGCGACCGTGTCCAATGGATTTTGCTCGCCACGACCTCTAAAACCGACGCCGCCGCCGCCGTCGATCGATTGCGACCGATGGCGATGCATAAATTACCGGGAGAACGGATGAAAAATATTGATTTATACTGCAGCTGATTCCGGAGATGCTCGTTGCTCCAGCCAGCGATCGCATTCGGATTCTTCCCAACCGGAGGAGTGTGAATAATCGTTAAAGAGCGGCCGGTGAAGCTAACGCCGTAACGAACTCCTAGAACCGAGCGCAAAACGGAGCGCTTAGAAAGGTCCTCTATTTATGTTGTCTCCAAAAAATTATCTCCGATGCGGTGTTTTTTCGACGCTCGGCTAAAGAGAGAAAGAGAGGATTCCCTATCCCTAGATGCATTCCAAGCGATATTCATCCTATTGACTGCTGCGTCGCGGAGAAGATATCACACCGCCAGCGTGAACCGTACCCGAAAGCGTAGAAACTTTTTAATCCAATAAATTAAAATCCTTCTTCGCCACGATCGAGCCGGAGATGCAGATAGGAAGAAAGAGAAAAGAAACAACGTTCCAAAGAGACATCGCCATCGGTGATGAAGAAAGCGCTGGTTAGGAGACAACAAATGCCGAAGAAAGCAAATGAAATGGAAATCGAGCAGCAGAAGCAGCGGAGCGTTGATGAAAAAATATTAAAGAAGAAAAGAAAGGAATGAGCAGTCCTTTAGGGCGTTCGGTGCATTAAGGAAACCGGAGGCGCATGGCTTAGCACTCTGTTAATAAAGTTTAACTTTTAAAAGCACATTATTCATTTGTTTTCTCTCGACGTGGAAAGGGGAATCGTGGACAGCGAGTTGTGATATTGAGTTTTTTTTATCTTAAAGAAAACTATACACATAAAGCTTTAAAATGATGTAACATTGTTTGCACACCTTTACCATTGGCTGCCTAATTTAAGTTTCCCAACAAATATTCCCACCTTCATTAAGCTATTCAAAATGTCTCCCACGAGGCGACATCGGCATGGTTAAGCGAGACACAAAATCCCACCGAACAAAAAAAAAAAGACAACAAAACACACAATTTATTGAACCGTATCAAATCGTACCAACCACGACAAATCAATAATCCGGCATCGAACTTGCGCGAATGGTTTTAGATCATTTGAATGAAAATGGAAAAGCAGCTTCGAGCACTTCAACAGCTAACGGGCTTTTGCTCCACATCTCACCGCCGGTTCGATTTCGGCTTAAAGAAGTAATATGCGCGCTCGAAGATATGATTGCTTCCAGCGTTCGCTTCCTGCGCGCCACAATCGCCGTGTCACCTGCGGACGTGAACAGGCTTTTACGGTCCTTTCGCCTCGAGTTCGCCACCAGCCCGCCAGCGACAGGCCAGTGAAGTAGAGCAGCCGCCGAACGAGAGACAATCGGATGAGAAGGAGCAAAACGGAGAATATGATAGATAGCCGCTGCGGCCCCGAAACATCACTAGCTAATCATATTAACCCGAAATTCTTTCGCGTCAGTCTCACCGAACCGTAGCATGCGGTGATGGAAGGAAATGGGATTTGACGGCCACGGCACAACCCACCCTCTTCCCACTCCTTCGCCACCTGACGACGAGGGACTTACGCGCCGCTGCGTTCCCGGTAGCGATCGGCTCAGCGGCCCTCAATTTTCCCACCCCGCGGTTAAATAGATAAAACAAATGCCATCTCCGGCTCCGGGTGCTACCGTGGATTAACGCACACCCCGCCCTGTGGCATCCACCTTACGGCTCCCGTTGGGCGCTTTTTTTTGGAAGACCAAAAAGAAAAAGCAAACAACTTCTCCTCAACGCCCGCAGGGAAGCTTTCAATCCTGCGAGACGAAGGTTTTAATCCAACGTGACGTGCGCGAACCGTGCGGTGAACGAAATTTGGCAGGTTCCGTTTTGGGGCCGCGAAGCGAAAGGTTCGTCGCTTGCGGCCCCCAGCGTGATGTCTTTTGTCACTGTCGATTAAAACTTTAATACCAACGAAGCGTTGCGGTATGTGTGTTTGCGTGCGTTTGGTGGGAGTGGAAACGGGTGGCGTTGGCTTTCGTGGATTTCTTCTTTCCCTTCCCTAGACGATAAAGTTAAACTCAGATCATTTTAGCATTACAAAAAGGAGAGAAAGAGTCTTCAAACACACCAAACGCGATCACACACTACCCAGACGATGGGTTGCGCGAATGGTTTTAGATCATTTGAATGAAAATGGAAAAGCAGCTTCGAGCACTTCAACAGCTAACGGGCTTTTGCTCCACATCTCACCGCCGGTTCGATTTCGGCTTAAAGAAGTAATATGCGCGCTCGAAGATATGATTGCTTCCAGCGTTCGCTTCCTGCGCGCCACAATCGCCGTGTCACCTGCGGACGTGAACAGGCTTTTACGGTCCTTTCGCCTCGAGTTCGCCACCAGCCCGCCAGCGACAGGCCAGTGAAGTAGAGCAGCCGCCGAACGAGAGACAATCGGATGAGAAGGAGCAAAACGGAGAATATGATAGATAGCCGCTGCGGCCCCGAAACATCACTAGCTAATCATATTAACCCGAAATTCTTTCGCGTCAGTCTCACCGAACCGTAGCATGCGGTGATGGAAGGAAATGGGATTTGACGGCCACGGCACAACCCACCCTCTTCCCACTCCTTCGCCACCTGACGACGAGGGACTTACGCGCCGCTGCGTTCCCGGTAGCGATCGGCTCAGCGGCCCTCAATTTTCCCACCCCGCGGTTAAATAGATAAAACAAATGCCATCTCCGGCTCCGGGTGCTACCGTGGATTAACGCACACCCCGCCCTGTGGCATCCACCTTACGGCTCCCGTTGGGCGCTTTTTTTTGGAAGACCAAAAAGAAAAAGCAAACAACTTCTCCTCAACGCCCGCAGGGAAGCTTTCAATCCTGCGAGACGAAGGTTTTAATCCAACGTGACGTGCGCGAACCGTGCGGTGAACGAAATTTGGCATCTTTTCCGTTTCGGTGGTGTTAGGATGCTCATGGCGAGAGCTAGTGGAATGTGGTGGGTAATTCTGATACCTAATACGGCTTTGTGGGTGCTTAGGAAACTAAACATTGGTGTAAAATGATGTTTCTTTTGCTGTTTATCTGGTTCCAATTATTTAAAAAACCCTGTAAATAAAAAACCCTATAAATGGGTCTCATATTCTCAGATTCAAGATAAAACTTAGTTGCTTTGTGCACATTTTTTTGGCAGTTGTAGCAAGCTTGCACCAGAATGTATGCAACTCGCATGATAAATCACCTTTTAACTATTTTTAAGACGTTTTTCTCCTCCTAGCTATGGGTTTTGCAACAGTTTCATAAAAATTTAAAAGAATTATGTTAATTTAATCCGTCGAAATGCTTAAAGTGTTCAAACATCGGTTGCATTTCCATACTAACCCTTTCGTAACTCTCCTTCTTCAATAATCTAATTTCGTGCTTGGCACCTTTCCGGTGAACCCAACATCCATTCACAAGCCATGAGACCTGCTCCTTTTCGGCAGCTCGGTTCTCGGTATTGATAGCGAGTCCCCGAGCAAACGCGCTCATTATTATTTATTATTTCCGAATTGTTATGATTAGGCAAGCAGGCAAGCAGCATGCCTGAGACACCTTACAGCAGCGCCGCAAACGAACGATTTTCCCGACGCGCCCCTTTCGCGCGAGGAGCTGCTGTGCGCCTGCAAGGATCAGGATAAAGAAGAAAAAAACGGAACGTACGGAACATAATTTATAGCCACCTAGAGGCAAACTCCGGTGAGATTTCACTGCGCTCCTAATTCGATGAAAGCGGAATGCGGAGGAATTTTCCGTAGACGGTGTACACAACTCGGCTCGCTCGGTCCGGGCCCCGTGAGGATCGTTTTCAAATCCCAGATTAATTTCCTTTCATTATGCCTTCGCTCCGATGTTTTATATGCCCTTTCCACGAGCGGCGCATGCGTAATCCGTAAGGATGTTTTAAAAAGCCAAACCCTGCGCCGGTTCCTGAGAACCGAACCGTTTTTCGTACAGACGTCCTTCCATTATCGCTTGCGCTACCGTTTTTATGGCTTTTTGAAGTGAGTACAAGATATCAAAATAAATCGAAACTAAAAATTTGAAAAAAAAAACAGGACAAAGCAACAAAAACCGACAATAAAATTTCAAACAAACGAAACAAAACAACACACCGTTTTAAATAACAAACGAATCTCGTTAACTACAGAAATTGGACTAATAATCGAACCACCGTTATGCAATCGTAAAAAAACGCTTTGTTTGAGGAGCTTTCCTCTCAAAAAGAAAAAAAAACCCTTTATCGAACCCCGCCACAATAAACCACAAACTGTACCCCATTTGCGTGGATCAAGCATAACCCCCCAAAGATCAACGTGGATCATAAAACGACGCACACACACACCAACGCTGACACACTTCACAAACGCGGGATCGAGATGGTGAAGCTGGCGTTGTATAAAAGTTTCACCTCCACCCATCACCCGGAGGATGACGATCGTCGTCGAGCTGGCGTGAGACATTTGTTCCAATTAAGAAACGTTTCTGTTCCACGACGCGAACGCTCCGCTCACCGCCACGCTCACAGGTGAAAAGCCATCGAATTCTAAACGCCACGGGCACGCCACTGAACGCGGTAGCAAAAAGGGAGCTTGCCGGATTTCTTTACTAAATTCACGATCAATCTGCGTGGATGGCCTAGTGTACGGGAAGGGCTTGCTTTGGAGTGTGTGTGGGACGGAAAACCGATCACTATCACCAGCGGTGCATCGTGCACGAAACATTCCGAGTAGGACACTCGCCCATTTTTCTCTTCTCCTGCGATACTCGATCCCTTTTCCGATGGGTGGGGGTGGGGGGAGGGGAATGGGAGAGCAGGGTGGTATAGATAATCGTTCGTTTGTTTTCCGAGCCGTTGAGCGTTCTTGTGCCTCTTTTTGTTTCTGTTTTGCGATTAATATCTCAACCCCTCGGTTCCGTTTTGGGGCCGCGAAGCGAAAGGTTCGTCGCTTGCGGCCCCCAGCGTGATGTCTTTTGTCACTGTCGATTAAAATTTTAATACCAACGAAGCGATGCGGTATGTGTGTTTGTATGCGTTCGGTAGGAGTGGAAACGAGTGGCGTTGGCTTCCGTGGATTTCTTCTTTCTCTTCCCTAGACGATAAAGTTAAACTCAGATCATTTTTGCATTACAAAAAGGAGAGAAAGAGTCTTCAAACACACCAAACGCGATCACACACTACCCAGATGATAGATTGCGCGAATGGTTTTAGATCATTTGAATGAAAATGGAAAAGCAGCTTCGAGCACTTCAACAGCTAACGGGCTTTTGCTCCAAAAGCTAAGTTTTATTGTTATTTATGAGTTATTGTTTTAAAAGAAGATAAAAGTAGATTTGTTTTAAAATAATTAAAATATGCTATATTTTAAATTAAATTTCACTCAAAGTTATGTGCAGTTGAATAAATGTGAAATATGTGTTAAATATTTTCACAATGTTTTGTCCAAAATAATAAAAAATGCTGTAATGTTTTAAGCATGTCACACAAAATATCAAAATAAATCGAAACTAAAAATTTGAAAAAAAAAACAGAACAAAGCAACAAAAAACAACAATAAAATTTCAAACAAACGAAACAAAACAACACACCGTTTTAAATAACAAACGAATCTCGTTAACTACAGAAATTGGACAAAAAAAGACAACAAAACACACAATTTATTGAACCGTATCAAATCGTACCAACCACGACAAATCAATAATCCGGCATCGAACATCCGCATCGAATATCGGCGGCACACAAAAAAACATATTTTAATTCGATTAAAAGAGCGAGCGCGTCTTCCTCGCGCATCGAGTGCGACATAAATTAGAAATTAGGCATAATCACGCGCGTGAACCACACGGTGTACGTCTATGCGTATGTGTCTGTGTATATGTTTTTGCCATGATCGTGATCGCTATGGTGAGAAACAAAACCAAACAAAACACAGATACGGTGAAACTGTATTTTTGTATTCGTTCTGATGGTGTTTCTTTTCTATTGCGAAGATCCCATTTGAATGCGATTGAATTTATGCTCGAATTCAAATTCAGCCGATCCATTTTTGTGTCCTCGCGGTCTGATTGTGTGGTTGTGTATGAATAGCGTTTCATTTACGATCCATTTCGGCTGGGATGGTATTTTATTCACGTGCGTAAAAGGAAGTGAGCAAAAATCACTTTTTTCTCACGATGGATTAGTAGGCTTTGAAGGCAGAATTTGAAGGTATGCTTGGATGGTTTTCTAGAAGATGTTTTTATTTAAACTATTTTTTAAGTTTAAAGCTAAGTTTTATTGTTATTTATGAGTTATTGTTTTAAAAGAAGATAAAAGTAGATTTGTTTTAAAATAATTAAAATATGCATAAAGCTTTAAAATGATGTAACTTTGTTTGCACACCTTTACCATTGGCTGCCTAATTTAAGTTTCCCAACAAATATTCCCACCTTCATTAAGCTATTCAAAATGTCTCCCGCAAGGCGACATCGGCATGGTTAAGCGAGACACAAAATCCCACCGAACAAAAAAAGACAACAAAACACACAATTTATTGAACCGTATCAAATCGTACCAACCACGACAAATCAATAATCCGGCATCGAACTGGCTTTTTAAAACATCCTTACGGATTACGCATGCGCCGCTCGTGGAAAGGGCATATAAAACATCGGAGCGAAGGCATAATCAAAGGAAATTAATCTGGGATTTGAAAACGATCCTCACGGGGCCCGGGCCTAGCAAGCCGAGCTGTGTACACCGTCCACGGAAAATTCCTTCGCATTCCGCTTTCATCGAATTAGGAGCGCAGTGAAATCTCACCGGAGTTTGCCTCTAGGTGGCTATAAATTATGTTCCGTACGTTCCGTTTTTTTCTTCTTTATCCTGATCCTTGCAGGCGCACAGCAGCTCCTCGCGCGAAAGGGGCGCGTCGGGAAAATCGTTCGTTTGCGGCGCTGCTGTAAGGTGTCTCAGGCATGCTGCTTGCCTGCTTGCCTAATCATAACAATTCGGAAATAATAAATAATAATGAGCGCGTTTGCTCGGGGACTCGCTATCAATACCGAGAACCGAGCTGCCGAAAAGGAGCAGGTCTCATGGCTTGTGAATGGATGTTGGGTTCACCGGAAAGGTGCCAAGCACGAAATTAGATTATTGAAGAAGGAGAGTTACGAAAGGGTTAGTATGGAAATGCAACCGATGTTTGAACACTTTAAGCATTTCGACGGATTAAATTAACATAATTCTTTTAAATTTTTATGAAACTGTTGCAAAACCCATAGCTAGGAGGAGAAAAACGTCTTAAAAATAGTTAAAAGGTGATTTATCATGCGAGTTGCATACATTCTGGTGCAAGCTTGCTACAACTGCCAAAAAAATGTGCACAAAGCAACTAAGTTTTATCTTGAATCTGAGAATATGAGACCCATTTATAGGGTTTTTTATTTACAGGGTTTTTTTTTATAATTGGAACCAGATAAACAGCAAAAGAAACATCATTTTACACCAATGTTTAGTTTCCTAAGCACCCACAAAGCCGTATTAGGTATCAGAATTACCCACCACATTCCACTAGCTCTCGCCATGAGCATCCTAACACCACCGAAACGGAAAAGATGCCAAATTTCGTTCACCGCACGGTTCGCGCACGTCACGTTGGATTAAAACCTTCGTCTCGCAGGATTGAAAGCTTCCCTGCGTCGGGTACGGTTCACGCTGGCGGTGTGATATCTTCTCCGCGACGCAGCAGTCAATAGGATGAATATCGCTTGGAATGCATCGAGGGATAGGGAATCCTCTCTTTCTCTCTTTTGCCGAGCGTCGAAAAAACACCGCATCGGAGATAATTTTTTGGAGACAACATAAATAGAGGACCTTTCTAAGCGCTCCGTTTTGCGCTCGGTTCTAGGAGTTCGTTACGGCGTTAGCTTCACCGGCCGCTCTTTAACGATTATTCACACTCCTCCGGTTGGGAAGAATCCGAATGCGATCGCTGGCTGGAGCAACGAGCATCTCCGGAATCAGCTGCAGTATAAATCAATATTTTTCATCCGTTCTCCCGGTAATTTATGCATCGCCATCGGTCGCAATCGATCGACGGCGGCGGCGGCGTCGGTTTTAGAGGTCGTGGCGAGCAAAATCCATTGGACACGGTCGCAAAAGGGAGGTGTTTAGGTGATTAAGTACTTCAGCGGTGTACGACGGTGTCCGAAACACACCATCCCCGTAAAGGGATGGCGTTGCTGAATGGCGCGCTTCTGCCGCTGCTACTATTGATTAAACAGTTTTCCTGACGTCTCTCCGCCACAGCCAAAACAGACAATATTTTTGGATGTGCAATAAATTTGGTGTCGCTTCAAAAAGGCATTCTAGCGACTAGTGTAAGGCTTTAACGCGGTAAGATTGAAAAATTGATTGAATGTTGTTGGACGATACTGTGCACGGGTCGACGGCAATGATTGATGTTATGGCGGTTAGAAGGTTACGAGATAGCATTTCATTAGACAATGCCGATAAAATATTATAATGATCATTGCTATGAAAATTTGTGACTAATAAACGCTGAAATGCCCGTAGTTATTAGAGGGTTTGTAATCTATGAACTGATTTGTGAACTTATTTGCAGTTTATGTTGTTTATACGTATTTTGAAGCATTTTGTATTCTATGTTTTAGTGTTATTTATTAAGAAGGAACGGCCTGGCCGTATTGCTTCTATGTTTTAGTGTTCAAGGAATCACAAAAATAGTGAAAACTAATATAATAAAAAAAACCCTGATATTTTCATAAAAATCCACAATAGATTACAGTTTTGATAAAATGATTGCAAATATTAAACTAGGCTAACAATGACATTAACATATGAAAAATGTGTAAGTACAATACAAGTGCAACTTTATAATTCCAAATTTGTAACACTTTTTTTAATTCTTAATGATAAAACTATGACGTTCGCTCAAAACGTTAAATACCTGTTCTCTTCTAGGTCTATAATCGGGTTTTAACGTTCTTAAGGAAATGTATGTTATGATGTTCATTCAGATTATATTAAGCGAAAATGGATAATATTGTAGAAAACTCCAAGAAAATGAGATTTTTTTCAATGATTTTTTGTGCATATTATGGATTGGATCAGCATGAACAGATTTTAACAGATAATAACTTAGTATTGCATGGCATGAACAGATATTAACTTATTATTGTGACAAAAAGATAAATTTAATCGAATGTAATATACTTTTTGTCAAACTTCAAAACTTCATTGAACCGTTTTGCCTTGCGAAAAACATAATTTGAAAGTGATCGCATAGTTATGCTACACAGGACAAAAAAATCATGACAAAAAAGTAATGTTGAAAAAATATTTAAAATTAATTTAAAAAATACAGCATAATAGAGCATCATATTATGAAACTCTTCGAGTATTCGTTATAATTTATAAAAAACAAAAACAAATAATGTGTAGCTAAATCAACATTATTTAATGCTTAGTTTTATCTTGTTTATCTAAGTTGTTGTTGAACAACTGCTGAAACATGATGCACAAAACAGAACAAAATTCTTGTTCCGCAATTTCATAAATTTTCATCTCCCACTCACCCACTAGTATCTCGCTCGCATATGCCTGTTGCTTTACACAGGAATAAAAATTATGCTCCCGCTAAAGGCCAAGGAAGAAGGAACATTTTGCTGCCACCATACGGCCACCCCCTCCAG
>KZ069440.1:0-14621 GCA_002091845.1 Anopheles cracens
GGCTGATGTAAATCGTTGCGGATGTGCTAGATTAAATTAAACCTTGAAATTTCTTTCCAGAACAACAGTAGTAACACAATTAGATACACGGAATAAATAAATAGAAAAAAAATGCTTCCAACACGAACGATAAAGAAAGTGAATCGAACGTTGCTACTTTACTTCAATCGTCTTTATTCTTCCAATCTAACCTAACACATGGGTACAAGGGTAAATATTGATGCTGCGATCCGTCGGTTTTCGCATTCGGTTTTCGTTTGTTGTTGAGTGTGTGTTTGTTTTTCTTGTAAAACTTCTACAATTTCTGCGCCTGGGCCGGCCCCAGGCGCTGTCCCTTCGACAGAAGCTTCCACAGAAACGTCGCAGGATACTACCGAAACAATGATATTCACACGGAGCGATAGAACTAGTGCTACCTTACAGGGATTGCTATTTGTTTGTTGTTTAACACTTTGATTTATTTGTTTTTTTTTTCGTTCGGGATTGTTATTGATGTGTTTTTTTTAATAATGTAAAAATACTGGTTTGTTGTTTGTTGTTTTTTTTTCGTTTTTCTCTTCAGTTCACGTCTATTGCGCAGCGAACACATCCGTCGCGTCGGCGTGATATGGTGCTATCACATACCATTATTATTAGCTCTGGCGAGAGTGATATCGATGCGGCGATAAGTCGTCGCTGACTGCTCTACTTTCGGAGATCTCTGTTCCTGTCTGTTTCCGCTCGCTCGCTCGCTTGGACGATGCGGCTGACGGCATGAAATGTTGTCACGAATGTCCGCTGGAAACCATTTCATCCGTCGCATCGCATCGGTGACGTGACGGGAAGCACGACACGCTCATAATCCGATTATGCATCACGCTGCTACTTGTTTGTCGCTGTGCAAACAAATTTAGCAGATGTCAAACAGAAAGTTGAGAAGTAAAGCCCCACCAGAACGTACGCCGCGCACACAGTCGGTAAGCTCCTTTCGCCGGCGTCACCATGGTGACGGGCGTGACAGGAAACTTGGGCATGCGAAGGAAACGGGTTTTAGGAAGGAATTGCAGTAGGCGATGGAAATAATGTTGTGTGTGAAACAAAATAAAGTCCCATCTAGTGCGGGAGAGAATAAATCTTCAATCCGACACGGAACAAAACAAGATAAGCAATAAAAAACGAGGAACTCCCAAACAAGTTTACGTCACAGAGCAGAAAAAGCGAACCGAATTCGTAAGTATAAGTCGTACTTTCACGTGTGCCATTTGGTACGCTAAAAATAGCCCGAACGGAGCGTAGAATCAAGTGTGAAATCGAAACGGCACGACTTTTCTCTTCCGCGCGAGTTCCGTCGAATCTGTCACGAAAGCGGAAACGGAAACCATCGCACCGACAGCCGCGCCGAGGTGGATGGAAAGTTCGTCCGCTCGACGGTGCGCAAACTTCGCATCGGTTCCCACGGTTGGTCGAAAGTTTAATTATACATGCTCGAATGGCGGATATGTGTGTCTGTGCAGCGGCCATTAATACGTTTTTCATCGGGAAGGCGCCCCGTCTCGTTCGTCGTCGTGTGTTTGGGTTCGGTTGGCGATGGATGGTGGATGAGGATACGTGTCACAGGCAGGACGTTCCCGCTCGGTGTCCGTGAAAATTTCGGCTGCAGTGGCCACTCAAACTCGCGATCCGGCAGCGGTTCGGGACGGAATCGGAGGAGCGCACCGGCCGCGCTTAAACGGCACCGTACTTGCGTATCAGCATCGCCCACACCTCCGGGTAGCGCGTCTGCAGGAAGTTCGTCAGCTTCTGGGCGTTCTGGGCCTGCTGCGGGGAGCAGTTCCGGCAGTTACGCTGTATCACCTCCGGCAGGGCGGCTACGGAAACGAGCAAAGAGAAGAGAGAGAGAGAGAGAGAGACGTTAGAGAGGCGGACATGGTTTGACAACTCAAACGAAATATGATGAATTTTGAATTATGTTTGCCCAACGGATGCATCCTTGCTGGTGGTGGTGAGTAAAAAGAGTTTATTGCATCGCTCTGAGCAGCACTGACTCCAGCGCCGTCGTTGAGTTGAGTCGTTTAATTACACGAGATATATTGATATTTGTATGAGCATGCTCATGTCGTGTGCGCGCCCCGAGAAAGGTACTCAGTACGCGAAATTAAATATCTGCTTGCACTCCGCACGTGGGCTGCCATTTCGTCCAGAAATGATGTTACATGGAGCTCCTCATTGTTGCCGGCTCGTACCTGTCGTACTTGCACTTCTGTTTTTTTGGTTCGATTCCGTGCTTTACAACGCCACCGGGTGACGTGTTGCACTGCCAGAAAACTCACAAGAGCCAAATAAACAGGCGGCAGCAGCGCACGAACCATGGCGGTTGGCAAACTTTGGCGTACGTTGGCGGAACCTGAAGTGGGATGTGGATGGCGCGCCCGCTCCGGCTCACACTTTAATGAACACTGTGACGAGAGCTTTGATAAACATTTACCAAGCTTTCCATGCTGCAGTACACCCACCCACACACACACACATGCCCTGTAACTCTTATCCCTTCCCTCACTCTATGCAAAGAGCCGTCCGAACTTGTTCGTATCGCGGCTGAGGCGCAGTCCGTTCCAAGCGTTTTATGTTGATGTTGTGCTGTGGAAGGGTGCTTTTTACGTCACCGATGCATTGTTGCCGGCACCTGCCGGGACTGCACGGTGGATAAGCCTCGATCAAATGGCTGTTTCATCTTTTTCCTGAAGAACTTCATATCAACATTTTAGAAGCCCTCCTCTAGAGCATGATACCCTCTCTATAAGTTTAGTATAGTAACTAGGCTCTTCACTAATAGAAAAGAGATAATCTATCATTCATGAAATGCACATCATTTTCGATATCCCAACTGCTTTTCGATATCCTAACAAAACTTCATATAGTTCGGAGCAAGGCGAAACTTTCACAATGATCTGTGATCGTTAATTTTTCGTGCTGGCAAGTCAATCTCCTGCTGGTGGAGTTTTGCGCGGGACGCTTCACCGGACCCCGGTGTAAGGGGAGACGCTTGTTTTGCCAGAAGTGTACATATTTTCAGACGCAATCATCTTGGCGCGCTTCCACCGGGGGCCGATGCCGAAGTTTTTGACTTTAAAATGTGTTTACTTCAGTTCGATGTTTTCCTACGAATGTTTACCCGGCTTCTACTCGCAGGCTAAACGCGCTCGGAAGTAGGTCACACGATAGTACCATTTTTATGCTGCCAGTATCTTCGTGATGCGTTTTACGACGCTTGCCGTCACATAATTTATGTAGGTCTGCAATGCGCTGCCTCGCGTGGTTTTGGTTTGTGGCGAAATTATCGTCTTACGCTGGTATGCAAATGAGCGCGCTTCGGCAGTGATGTTGAAGAGGAAATTTCGCCTCACCCGCTTGCAGAATGGAGCGTGCTGTTAGCGGTAGTGTTCGTAATCAAACCCCTAGGATACCGATCGTACCGGTGAGTGGGTTGGTGAAATTACGCTAATTAGCGGTCGGATTACGGTCGGAAAATTTCTGTTTAATTGATTTTAAGCAGATAGCTAACACTTAAGAGATCTGATTCTAAGCTTTTCGCGTCGAAACGATTTTCTAAGCTCTAAGTATGCTAGGATTTGTAATTTGTATTTAAAAATACTTTATGCACACTTTTTGTTTCAAATCGCTCTATTATTCCTTAGCTTATCCCATAGCAGAGTTCGCCAGTACAGTCCGTAACTATACGATCACCTGTTTTTGAACATAATATGAAAACTTGAAGTGATAGATGAATGTGGTGTTTTACTAAGTTGTAGTCTATTCCACAGTACACCTTTATATGATTTTTACAAAATTTTACAAACACTTTTACTATTTTTTCACCATGGACAAAACATCCAAAAATCTGTAGGTCGTTTAAGTTTTGAAATCGCATCTCTCACTTCTGTTTAATGACCGTAACAAAAAAAATAAACTTAGTAAAGAAGATAATTTTCAAACTTTTGACCAGCTTTATCCCAATGTTCGACTAGTCTGTTTGAGACTGTTCGATGTAGCAGACTTTGTTTAACAGCTAGGCGCTTAGTTTACTCGGCTCCCCTTACCCTCGGTTTCGGCCACCACCACCGGCACCGGCGAACTGGAAAGGATTATAGGGGCCGAGGATGCTGCACGGGGCGTTCGTTGCTGTGAGTATGATGTTACATGGAGCTCCTCATTGTTGCCGGCTCGTACCTGTCGTACTTGCACTTCTGTTTTTTTGGTTCGATTCCGTGCTTTACAACGCCACCGGGTGACGTGTTGCACTGCCAGAAAACTCACAAGAGCCAAATAAACAGGCGGCAGCAGCGCACGAACCATGGCGGTTGGCAAACTTTGGCGTACGTTGGCGGAACCTGAAGTGGGATGTGGATGGCGCGCCCGCTCCGGCTCACACTTTAATGAACACTGTGACGAGAGCTTTGATAAACATTTACCAAGCTTTCCATGCTGCAGTACACCCACCCACACACACACACATGCCCTGTAACTCTTATCCCTTCCCTCACTCTATGCAAAGAGCCGTCCGAACTTGTTCGTAT
The DNA here is from genome assembly GCA_002091845.1 of Anopheles cracens. Classification (NCBI taxonomy): domain Eukaryota; kingdom Metazoa; phylum Arthropoda; class Insecta; order Diptera; family Culicidae; genus Anopheles; species Anopheles cracens. The sequence continues at coordinate 4,554 of KZ069440.1, forward strand.
CGCGGCTGAGGCGCAGTCCGTTCCAAGCGTTTTATGTTGATGTTGTGCTGTGGAAGGGTGCTTTTTACGTCACCGATGCATTGTTGCCGGCACCTGCCGGGACTGCACGGTGGATAAGCCTCGATCAAATGGCTGTTTCATCTTTTTCCTGAAGAACTTCATATCAACATTTTAGAAGCCCTCCTCTAGAGCATGATACCCTCTCTATAAGTTTAGTATAGTAACTAGGCTCTTCACTAATAGAAAAGAGATAATCTATCATTCATGAAATGCACATCATTTTCGATATCCCAACTGCTTTTCGATATCCTAACAAAACTTCATATAGGTAGGTCATATTATAATAATTATAAAAGAGAGTATAACAGACAATGTGTAATGAGAGTTTGTAACTTGCTCGAAAGCCAGGCAAGCTGCCTCGCGTGGTTTTGGTTTGTGGCGAAATTATCGTCTTACGCTGGTATGCAAATGAGCGCGCTTCGGCAGTGATGTTGAAGAGGAAATTTCGCCTCACCCGCTGGCAGAATGGAGCGTGCTGTCAGTGGTAGTGTTCGTAATCAAACCCCTAGGATACCGATCGTACCGGTGAGTGGGTTGGTGAAATTACGCTAATTAGCGGTCGGATTACGGTCGGAAAATTTCTGTTTAATTGATTTTACAACACCCAGCTATGCCGGCGGAGAGTCGGGTGAGTTATATGCTTCGGTTGAGATGAGCTAGACAAGTGTGTGGGTTCTCAGTGCGGATAATGTTGCCGAGTTCATAGTTCGATTTGGGATTGAGTGAATGAATTCCAGGAAATTTCAACAGTAAAAAAAACACTCATATCCGTTCTCTAACTAGCTGTGGGAGAAAATAAACACCCGTTTATGAAATTCGTGATATATAACCAGCTATATATGGTCAATCGCATGTTTCCCGAACTTAGTCATGCGTAGTGCCTAATATGAATCGCAATAAACAGCTTTTATTGCTATCAACTCCTTTTTATAACTAATACCAAGCACGATTTGCATAATAAAGTCATTTCTGCTGAACGTTTTTGAATTTTGCATTCGAAAACCATAGAATGCAGTGTTAAAACCATATTTTCAAAGAACTAAAATTCCAATTTCTCTTTTGAAACTATTGTGAAACTGGAATAAGTTGAAAAACATTAGATTTTATATTCCAATATTAGACAAAAAATAATTTAAAAATCTCAAAACATGCTATAACAGTTTTTTGCTTGATTCATTCTATTACTATATTGATGTATCAAGCAATTCTAATTTTAATAAATTATCAAATTTATATTAGATGATAGTTAAAGCACCTTCTTAGCCTTCATTTCTGGGTTTTCTGATTGTGTTTTTTTAAATATAATCTCATGAAAAGGTTCCTAGTATCCTGCAACTTGTCTAGTATACTCGGTGAAGATTGAATCTAAAATATCTTCAAAAAGCATGGTGGTACTATTTTTATTTCTCTGCATGAAGCACAAACACGTACGTGTGACGGCTGTCAATATAAATATGTAATCCACTGTACAAATATTGTATCTTTTCTTTGAACGTTCAAAGCAACAAAAAAGAAACCATCGACTCCTGTCACAACGATCCAATCTCAGCAAATTACGCCACCGATTGAACCCATCTTAAAACGTTGCAAGAGAAATCAAACGATGCTGTAAGAACACTTACACGTTCACTTATTTTCTTCCCGTTTCTCCAGCATCATCCAAACCACCCGGAGCGCAACACGAAAGAACACGGACTCAGCACGGAATGGAAGTAAGGTTCCAATTGGCTTTAAGCGGGAGACTGGAGCGGGCTTGCTGCCCCCCACCAAGAAGCCGGAATCGATCGGGACTCTGGTACGGTTGAGGAATCCTTTCGTGAAGGTTCGTTCAATTTTCATACGGAACCGGGGGCTCCCTGTGGAGCTGACTGGTGGTGCTGAGCGATAGTTTTTTTTCATTCTTTCTTTTTGCTTGTCGCTCCCTGCCACGGTGGAATAAATAATGATATGCTTTTCGTCTGATTGGCATGATAGGGAGCAATGGACCCGGGTCGCGCTCGAACTCATCTGAACAGCCGCCTCTGACGTCTACCGGAAACCGGTACCATCCGTAGCCAGCGATGACGGGCGTACGGGCGCGCTAGTTTCCACGGTAACTGTGCTGGATTCCGCTGCTTCTTGATCCTTGCGCGAATAGGAATCGCTGGAGCTACCACCGCCATCATTTCCATACGTAACGAACCACCGAAGCCGAATGGTATAGTTAGCTGCCGTACGGCTCGACGATCGAATGAGGTTGGGAAAATGGAACCGCCGGTGCTGGAGCTATTTGTTCCGGGATTTATTTATCTCCCCAGAAGCGGCCAACGTGGGGAGGAGATCGGACGAATGATTATCTGCCTGCTATCGGTGACAGTTGTTTGACAAATGGATGACCTATAGCTGGGGCTGTGCGTGCCACTGGGTCATTATGACGATCCATGTCCCAAAGCGAACACACGTAAGCACCGAAGGAAAATGCATAATTTACTGGAGCGACCCCGAACGACAACGTCACTCGGTGCCGCGTACCACAACATTGAAGCAAATTGCGTTAATGGCAACACTCCACGATGAAGTGCAAATGGTGTGCAAATAGGGTATCCCGGGAGTTCCCGTGGCACGGAACCACGCGCCATTCAACCATTTTGAGGCAACGCTGCTGTCACGGGGCCGGGTACATGTGTACTCGTGGCGGGCTGTGTTGCCTTTCACGTATGCTGCATGACGCCACCCGCCATCGCCAACGCTAACGATCTTTGCCGGCTGAAAGGCTTCACTTCCTGCCGAAGCACCCATCCGATGGGGTTACGTAGGGAGCTAAAATTGAATCTTGCTCCGCTTGCTTCATCTCACTCCGTTTAGTGAGAGCGTTTAGCCAAGATGTCGCTCGAGGGAAGTTGTTTGCTTTGCGAGGAGCAAAAATCATCTCAGGACTCAGTCCTGGCATCCTGACAATGATGATGATGATGTTGTGGAAAGCCGTGTGTTTTGAGTGCATGTTGTCACCGTGCGATGGTGTCTCAAGATGGCAGCTGGCGCACCAGCATGACAGACCGTCCTGCACTCCACTCGGATGCAGGAGGCTGGGAACAAGGCCAACGTGCCAATCCATTGCAATGGCGCGATGACATTGTGTGCTGGTGAAATTTGATAAATTTACCCCATTACGAAGCGTTGTACCAGAACGCAAGAGGGAAAACGTTCCGGGAGGATTCCTACGGGAATGCCAGTTGTTTAATGGTGGAAAAAAAGATGCGCATACTTTATTTAAGTTACAAAAGGTTCGTTTTGAGCGATCTCTAATGCGAGGATTGTTGGTTTTAATTAAATTCACATTGATCCGTCGTACAATCACGCTCCCAGGCAGATGGATGGATCATGGCCTGGTCACTCCCGTGTTGAAATGTAACAATCCTTCCCGTAATTGGTTCTTAATCGTTCGATACCCACGGCGGAGAGGTGGGCCGGCTTAATTGCTCAACCCCGGAAGAAACCGGATTTCCTGGGAAGTCTGGCAAGTGGAAGCGATAGCATATTTCACGCCCACTTGCTCCAGAGAGTGCTGTGGAGCGTCCGTCGAGTGTACACTTATCGCTTTTCCCCTCGCAACGGTTTGCTTTCGGTAGCAGCTGTTCCGGTGTAATGGTCGATACCGTCCGAATACACTGGCGCCCGGTTTGATTTGAGATTGAATTATTTTTCAATTAAAAACTTTCTCTTCTTCCTCGCAGTGCGATCCAGCGTCCGGTTCGTTTAACCGTCGTGATCCCCACTGCGTTACGGGTAGGTTTTTCTCCCGCCATAACCACACAAGCCCGGACAGTCGAGTCGGGCCGGAGGGAGAAAAACTTGCGGTCAATCGAACCTGACTCGGACCGACCGTTTGCCGAAACGCTTCATTGACTTTTCGGTCGTCTCGCCCGCATTCTTTCTAATCCTTGACTTGATCAACCCAACCCAACGGCAGCTGGATGGATGGAAAGAGTATCAAGAGAGTCTGTATCCACGTTGATAGGAGCAACCTGGCTGGTTGACCGGTCGCTTCCTTTCCCTCGCGCGCGCGTGTGTGTTTTTTCCGGAAGTTGTGTAATTGTTTGACGCTCGCCGTTGAGATTCTGGCTTGCGAGTAACTTCGTCGGACAGATGGGCGCGCCTGTACGGTGAGCAGTGGAAGCCGCTGCCACAAAATGATGGAATGATGCGGTGTGAAGCAAGCGAAAGGAAAAATCAAACTACGCTTTTGCTCCTGTTTGCTTTTCCAGCATCCCGTTCTGCCGGAGTCGGCGCACGTGACTGGGAAAGTCTTGTGAGCAGGCGATAAATGGAGTTAATTTTTCTTTCGACAACGGCAAATTGAATTGCAACCCGACTGGTAGGGTGTTAGAAAAGAGGGGTGGGGGGCCAGCCGAAGGAAAGCTTTCACCTTTCAGCGGGAATGTGAAAAATGCCAGATGACGCAACCGAACCGGAAAGGTAGGAATTAAGGGAAAAAGCGCAACTGAAGTCGTGACAAATGGGAGAATTCGCTGGATGACGAGGGAATGAAATGCGCACCTTAAGGGGTTACATTTTTCGATGCTCGAAAGCAAACACGCGGGTGGTTTGAAAGGGGGTGTTTGAAATTAATGTTTACTGTTGCGTTTGATTTGAAGTTGTTTTGAAATAGAAAAAGGCTTAGAGTAAAAGGCGTTTACGAATAGGTAATGAAGGTGAAGGTGATCCATGTCATTTCTTTATATTTTTAAATACAAGAGAGACCTTTTCTAATAGTTTTTACACAAAAACAGGTTGGATCTGATGAAACAATTATTATGTTTAAACCAACTCCACCATAAGTTCTAGAGTTCTAGAGTTAAAATCAACAAGAAAATGAGACATGTTATCCCAAAGATAACAAGAGAATAATAAAGTGGAGGCATGGAAGCTCGAGTTCAGGCAATAAGCAGAGCCACAATTTTCCATGAAATGTGCTTTATGGCTAGCCCAAGCCAAATCTTATTGCATACTATTTCAAGTTTTCTCTATTGCTGCTCCTGAGCTGGAAGTTCCTAATAAACTCTAGCTGGAAATTACTACGCAGCGTTCGTCATGATTCCGACAAAATTGAAAAGCATCAAATTTTAAAGAAAGCTTTCTGGTAAAATTCGAAAAAACTATTTAATTTTATCACTTTATCAGAACGTTGCGTTGGAATATTGTAAATATTTAAATGAAAAAAATATGTACACTTACTAACAACTCTTGTACTTCCACCTTAAACGCTATTAGCAGCCATAGTGGATCAGAAGTGATTAGATTAAATATTCAATACTATATCAAGGGACGAAATCCCGAACTAAATCCACTGACCAGCCCAGTACCGAATAAAAAACACAATACTTATCCGCCACGCCCAGTTAAGCAGGCTTTTATCTTTACAAACGACCGGCAATATCTTTCTAATCCTTGACTTGATCAACCCAACCCAACGGCAGCTGGATGGATGGAAAGAGTATCAAGAGAGTCTGTATCCACCTTGATAGGAGCAACCTGGCTGGTTGACCGGTCGCTTCCCGTCTCTCGCGCGCGCGCGTTTGTGTTTTTTCCGGAAGTTGTGTAATTGTTTGACGCTCGCCGTTGAGATTTTGGCTTGCGAGTAACTTCGTTGGACAGATGGGCTCGCGTGTACGGTGGAGGCCACTGCCACAAAATGATGGAATGATGCGGTGTGAAGCAAGCGAAAGGAAAAATCAAACTACGCTTTTGCTCCTGTTTGCTTTTCCAGCATCCCGTTCTGCCGGAGTCGGCGCACGTGACTGGGAAAGTCATGTGAGCAGGCGATAAATGGAGTTAATTTTTCTTTCGACAACGGCAAATTGAATTGCAACCCGACGGGTTGGCGCTGTGTGTTAGAAAAGAGGGTTGGGGCCACCCGAAGAGAAGCTTTCACCTTTCAGCGGGAATGTGAAAAATGCCAGATGACGCAACCGAACCGGAAAGGTAGGAATTAAGGAAAAAGCGCAACTGAAGTCGTGACAAATGGGAGAATTCGCTGGATGACGAGGGAATGAAATGCGCACCTTAAGGGGTTACATTTTTCGATGCTCGAAAGCAAACACGTGGGTGGTTTGAAAGGGGGTGTTTGAAATTAATGTTTACTGTTGCGTTTGATTTGAAGTTGTTTTGAAAAAGAAAAAGGCTTAGAGTAAAAGGCGTTTACGAACAGGTAATGAAGGTGAAGGTGATCCATGTCATCTCTTTATATGTTTAAATACAAGAGAGCCCTTTTCTTACAGTTTTTACACAAAAACAGGTTGGATCTGATGAAACAATTATTATGTTTAAACCAACTTCACCATAAGTTCTAGAGTTAGTTAAAATAAACAAGAAAATGAGACAGTTTATTCCAAAGTTAACAAAAGAACTATAAAACGGAGGCTGAGAGCTCAAGTTCAGCCAATATGTACGCATAGGCAGCCACAATTTTCCATGAAATGTGTTTTATGGCTAGCCTAAGCCAAATCTTATTGCTTGAAACACTTGTTTTAAGTTTTCTCTATTGCTACTTCTGAGCTGGAAGTACTTAATAAACTCTAGCTGGGATTTACTACGCAGCGTTCCTCGTGGTTTCTACAAAATTTTAAGAAAACTCTCTTCTGCAATTTGAAAAATATTCAATGTTATCACTTTATCAGAACGTTGCGTTGGAATAATGTAAAGATAGAAATGAAAAAAGTATGTACACTTACAAATAACTCTTGTACCACCACCTCAAACGCTATTAGGAGCCATACTGGATGAGAAGTGCTTAAGTTAAATATTCAATACTATATCAAGGGACGAAATCCCGAACTAAATCCACTGACCTGCCCAGTACCGAATAAAAAACACAATACTTATCCGCCACGCCCAGTTAAGCAGGCTTTTATCTTTACAAACGACCGGCAATATTCGTGCGTTGTTTGCCGCCTTCACAACTCATACAAACGGCCATCGACGTTGTGTTCAAGATTCGGCGATGGCGTGTTACGGGCCCTGGGAAAAATGGTTGCAGTTGTTGTAAATTTTAATTATTCAAATTAAATGTCTTCCTTTCGGGTTTTTTTTTCTTGTTTATGTTCATGGGTTCGGCTCAGAGGCGCTTGTAAGTTTGAGGCTCTTTAAAACGGGATTTGATAAATGTCTGAAACTTATCGCGCAAAGTGCAGGAAGGAGCCTTGTGAGATTTTGTATTTTATTTGAATTATAGACGGACAAGTGGGTAAAAGTATCGGAAGCATTTGATGATTATGAGTGAATTATTCATTATGGGCTTAAAGCACTTTCCGAGGACTTTTGACAAATCTTTTATGCCATTTTCTAGAATTAGAAGCATAATACGGCTCTTTGGCAGCTATCCAATTTTTAATCCAGCTTTTCACCTTCTGATAATTATGAAAATGCTAGTAAGCCAAGCCTTTAAAAAATCGTTAAAAAATATGACTTAAGTACTCAAGATCGTCTAAACCTACTTGTATTTTTGAACGAATTTTAAAAACTAATATCGTAATAGAACTAATTGTCATAAATGCACCTACAGTTAAGTTACATGGAGCGTGTCTTAAAATTTAGACAAATGATCTGGAAAAATCAGAGGCAACATTTAATATCGAAGCCACATGGACTTCATTATACTCTCAACAAAAGGATTCAGTTGGGATTCTCTTTGAATGCATTAGAATGTTGTAATCATGACATCATGAAGTGGATCGAGCCCAAAAGTCCTCCATGAGACTAATTTCGGTAATATCTGATTAACCAAAGATGATTTATGATAAAAATCCACACCAAACCACCTCCCATTCCGGGACACTGAGCGAACCCAATTCACAGTTTCACTCGGTGTCGTGCGTGAAAGCTTCATCAAATGTTATCAATTCAACTTGTCGTTGGAACTCTTGGAGCGGTAATTAAAGATGGAACTTTGTATCCCCGTATCTTGGCACGAGACATGCCATCGATTAGGAGCGCTCCCAACGCTCATCGGGGATCCAACCAGCACGATCACGGTGTTGGATGGAGGAAAAATCTAATTATACACTCGAAAGGCAGCGAGTGCAGCTCGACGAATGCTCTGTTCCGTACACTGGATAGCTTGACTGACACTCTCTCTCTCTCGCTATCTCCGTCCGCTTCTTTCAATTTTGCTTCACTAATTGTTGGCACAGTGTAAGGGTGGGTGTTCTCGGGCCATCTGGATCCCTTCTACGTCCCACAGCTCCGCACGCGGCCACAACACCATGCCCTGGGAAAATCTTTTCTCTTTTCGCATCCTTTAAATAGGCCCCTAATTACGGCAGCGCGCTACTTCTAAAGCTGCTTCGGGGATCGTACTGCAAGCTCCCTTGCGATGCCATGGATGCTCTAAGGCTCCCAGGCGGACGCCGTTCACGTTCACTGTAACTCCCTCGATTCCAAGCAGCGGCGTGTAATTTATCTCAATTAAAGAAACACTACCACCACCCTGGATGGATAAAAGGAACCGCTTCGTTGTTTCGTGCGTTGTTTGCCGCCTTCACAACTCATACAAACGGCCATCGACGTTGTGTTCAAGATTCGGCGATGGCGTGTTACGATTTGAGGTGCAAATGTCGTCCCAGTCACGGGAATCTCGTCTCGGCCGAACCCGGAATGAGAGTGGATAATAAATTTTAACCTTTTCTTCGCCCGGCAGCCGCCTTTGCGCTGAGGTTTGCTAAAAGAAACGCGATCCCTGCACGGCGACTCGGTTTACGGGAGGAGAGACATTTTTCATGCAAAATGTGCCAGCTCAGGTCTCGGGTGGTCTCAGGTTTCGGTCGACTTCAACGGGTGGAAGCGCAAAATCATAGTTGACCTGTGGTTACGGCGCACAGATGGCTTTTTCCTTACGCTTTATTGCCAACAAAGGGAAGGAAATTTTCACTGAGATGAAGGAGTTTGAAGATGCATTGATGGAAAAGTTATGGACAAGTTTTCTCGAACCCAATTCACAGTTTCACTCGGTGTCGTGCGTGAAAGCTTCATCAAATGTTATCAATTCAACTTGTCGTTGGAACTCTTGTCCTGCTCCGAGGTCACATGGGCAGGATAAATGGAGGAAAGCGAAGGTTACAACGCCTTTAAAGCGACCCACACGCCTTTTTGACCTCGTCCCCAAAAAGAAAACTCTCTCCGAAAACAGCGGCAGCTCGAAAGTGAAGTGTAACACAGTTTTTAAACCATCATTAACTTGTCTTCCCTGTGTCTTGCCGTTGAAAGGCTGTACGCGTCAGGATTTTAAGGGAAAGGAAAATGTGGGAAAGCAATGTAAAAGTTGGCTTCGGCCCGAAAGGGACCGAGGGCAAAAGCGGAACAGCAAGGAGTAAGTAAGGAAAGCCAGAAATTAAGCATTCATCGTGATCGATAAGAGGCACCGGCAGCGTGTAATCTAAACTTCGCGAACCCTCTTTTTTTGCTCTGCCAGAACATTCTGCTCGGCGAAACGTCCGCGTCTGGTGCGGATGCCACTGATCCGTGAAATTAAGAATCAAATTTTCGGCAATGAATAAATTTAGCAGTACCGCGATGGATCAACTCTTCGTCCCGGAGTGGATGCGTGGAAAGCAAGCGTTTAGGCAAATCGACGGAACGACTTCGGTGGAAAGGCAAGCTGTTAAGCTTTCAAAATTTGTCTGAGAAAGCGCGTGTTTTTCTTTCTTCTCCCGGCTACCGATGGTTGGATAGCCAGCCACAAACCTGATGCGTGCTTGCGTACACGGAACGCCGTCCGTGACTTACTTTATCGCAAGATTTTATTTCACCGATGCCGAACAGCAAACAGCCACCGCTTTCAGAGAGGGTGCCGAAAGGTCGAAAGGGGCACCGGCCAAAAATGATTTCGTGAGCCGCAACATGTTATTCTTGCGCTGGAATCAAACATGAACAGTGCGAGGTGCGTGAAAGATTTGATAGCGCACGGTTTGCTAACGGAAAGACCAACTCGGGAAGCAATTTATTCATGCTTTGATTAATTTCAACTTCCCACCC